>JAOVYX010005212.1:0-37536 GCA_035668315.1 Drosera spatulata
TCAAATATATATTTATTTTTAATATTTGATATATATATATATATATTAAAAATTATAAAAAAAATTTAAATATTATAAAAAAAACAAACTGAGAAATTAAAAAAAAAAAAAAGAATTCGACCAATGGGGCCTGAGTTGAGGGATGATTATCACTACCCTTGTTTTTGCCCTTCATTAAAACTTTCCGTCCTCGTCCACCTTCCTGGTCTTATCATGCCTCCACTTCATTATTGAGACGCAAAACAAAAACCAAACAATGACGAAAACTAAACCTCTTTCCTTTCCTCCACAAACCTCAACCACAATCTCACAAGATTTCTTGACAAATATAGTTTTTTGATAATCAAAAAAAAAAAAAAAAAAAAACAGGGAAAGAGAATCGAAGAAATCAATTTCATATAAAACCCAGCAGAAACTTCTCTCAATCGTATAGGATTGATGTGAAGAATCTCCATTTTTCCAATCACCGAATCTACGCTTCTTATACGTGAAAGGGATCTTTATGTGCATATTCATCCACATTGTTTTGAATAAGCAAGTAAGTTAATGCTCTTTGATTTTCTAAATCTTGGGTTTTCTTTTCTTTGTCGTTAGATTTGTATTTGGGTATCGTGGCTAAGCGACATTTGTATTTTTTGTTTCGGAGATCTTTACATTTGTTGTTCTGTTGGTTTGTTGTCTCCAATGTCCATGGAATTTGGATTTAGAAATCTCTAATCCATTCATTGTTCTATGCTCATCCTTTCCATTCCCTCTTTTTTGGATTTTGTTGGGTTATTGAAAGTCTAGGAGTAGGATAGATCCCGGATGATTAATCAATTTTTCTTTCGTTTTTTTTTCTTTTTTAAAGTTTCTTGCTAATTTGATTCATGGGGAAAGTGTGTTATGCTTTTCGGTTCTCACCATTCTTTTTCCCTTTATTTTCAAAAGCGTTCTTTTATAATTTGTTGCTAATTTTATTTCTTTGTTGCAATTGAAGTTCCAGACTAGAATAGGTTGCTAGTATTGTCATTGGCTGGATGTGTTAGTTACTTGATTTGTCATTTGTGCAGTGAGCAAGATGCCGGAAAAATCAGCAGGCACGTCAACGCAGTTTCCAATACTGGGACCAGTTCCTCGGATGATATGGGTAGCTGGAGGTATGATCTTTGCTGCAATGTTCATGGTTTGGAGCATTGACCAATCTACCATAGCTAGTCTAGTCGATAATTGGAGCTACCCGAGACAGTATCAAACCCCCCAAAAATTAGAAGAAAATCATTATGAAAATGCTAATCAGACACCATCTTTAATGTCGAATGCTTCGACTCCCAATGTAGCTCATGTTGAATCTCCTTCGCCTGTGGATTCTGTTATTGCGCCTGATGAGAGAAAGCCAGATGAGAGTTCGGCGAAGACTTGGCAGAATGTGAGTAAGCAGTCTGGTCAAGATAGTGTTTTGGATCTTGCAATGCTTGCTCAGAATGTTGGCTGGGGTCATGATGTTGATAATTTTCATGGTGAAACGGAGCGTGAGAAGGTGAAGGGAGCCAGAGAAGAAGGTGATGGTGGGAAGGGAGATGTTAATTGGGTTTCGGTTGATCTTGATAAGAACTTTAGTTCAAATTTGTTGGCTAGATGGTTAGCTCCTGGTGGAGAGCCTTGTATGGAAGCGAAAACAGCTGATATTAGAGTTGAGGGACTTGATGATGGGTACCTGGTTGATTTCTCTCCGGGGGATGTGCATCTGGTTGTGTTTCAGGCTTTGGATGAGACAGGGCTTCCTAGATGTAATGGAGGGGATTACTTCGAGATTGATTTGTCCGGTGAATCGTGGAAATCTCGGCCCCCATTGAAGGATTTTGGCAATGGGACATACTCATTCGACCTCCAGGTCCATCCTGATTTTGCTGGCTCGTATAACCTCACGATCATCCTCCTGTTTCGTCATTTTGAAGGGTTGAAATATTCCCCAACTAGGTTTGTTCTTGACAAGGAGCTTAGGAGAATTCCGCTCAAGTTTTCTCAACAGGCATCCAAGAATATGGCTGGCTTGCGTCGTTGTGAGAAATCTGATTTCATAAAGGATGTTTGGGCTGGAAGGTGGACACGGCATGCCAGGAATGATTCTTGCGGTATAAGCGACGATGGACGATATAGGTGCTTGAGTCCTAACTATCCATGCTCAACTCCATGGTGCAGTGGCCACTTGGGCTTGCTTGAGAGCAACGGTTGGGTCTATTCCGCCCATTGCTCATTCAAGCTATTTACGATGGAAGACGCATGGAGTTGCCTGGACAAACGTTGGATCTTCTTATGGGGTGATTCAAATCACGTCGACACAGTTAGAAACATCCTGTTCTTTTTCCTTGGTGTGTCTCATTTAGAGGTAGTCACTAGAAGGTTCGATAAGAACTTCACAAACCCGAGGGACGAGTCACAATATGTAAGATTCACCAACATATTCAATGGGCATTGGGACATGAAGGGAAACTACCTAGGCCTTGATTCACTTACTAACCAAGAGTACCGTGATACAATAATGAGCTATTTCAATGGTTCTACCGTGCCTGATACCGTGATATTCAACTCAGGCTTGCATGATGGCGTATATTGGCCCAACATAAGGAGGTTTGTTGGAGGCGCCGAGCGTGCTGCCTCGTACTGGGCAGAGGTTATGGAGGCACCGAAAAGGAATGGACTGAAGGCGCCTAATTTCATATTTAGGTCGACAGTAGCGACCGGGGGATATGCCAGGACACTGGCTTTCAATCCTTGCAAAATGGAAGCCTTCAATGGTGTTTTGCTGGAAAAGTTGAGGTCTAAACGGATCGTTGATATGGTCATAGATGATTTCGATATGACGTGGGCATGGCATTTCGATAATAGGTGTAACGACGGGGTGCATTATGGTCGGTTTCCAGCTAAATTGGTCTGGAAAGATGGTAAGATTGGGCACCAGTATTTCGTGGACTTGATGCTTGGACATGTTTTGTTGAATGCAATTTGTGCTAAATGATGCTGTTTTATTTGTTTATTGAATTATGTTTTGTCTTCCAAACTTTCTTTGGAGAGTGTGCTCTTGTTGTAATTTAGCTAGATATAAACATCACATTACGTACAAATATCCTTGTAAATTAGAATGTAATTTTTGAACCTTAAAAATGTGAGATGAGATCTTTACTTTTTCTCAAATCAATTTTTGTTTATGGTTCTTAGTTTAAGGGATGTGTAACATGTGCTATGATGCGAGGGTTTTGTTACGTAAAACACCATGATTATTTGATCGTATGGTCAACTTAATGTTCTCAGTGCCTAAACAAGAACAACCAACTCCGAGCACTTGTAAATTGCAATCTTCACTTGTGCTTCTGCCAGCCATACGGATTAACCATAACAAGCTTCATGCTACGTTCATAACCATGAGAAGCAATATCTAAGAAGAGTCAATACTCTATTGCAAGTAAGGCAGTAGAGTCAATACTCTACTACATTCATAACAATGAGAAACAACATCTAGGATACTCTACTGCGAGTAAGGCATTTAAAGTACACAACAAAAGAACGAGACTTGTAGAAGAGTTAATACATGTTTCATTTGTCAAAACTTATAGCTCTCCTCGTATTACTGATGTTTTTGATGAGGAATGCGTCTGTATAGATGATGACCGAGTTGTAAACCAAGGCTCAGAAGATATAGCAATGAATAAGCTGTCTAAGCTGTCTGGACCAAATACAAAAGAGAAGGAAATCGCCGCAGGACAAGAGTCAACTGTCGTTCAGCAACAAGTAGAGAAGGCCTCAATTGATCAACCACACGATAAATAAGATGGATAAAGGCTCATACTCAGGACGTAATCATCGGAGATAAGGATGTCCCAGTGTAGACCAAAAGAGCAACAACAAAAGAGTACTTGTTTGTATGCTACATCTCAAAAATGGAATCAAAGACTGTTAAGCGGGTTCTAAGTGACTCAAATTGGATAGATGTCATGCAAGAGGAGTTAAATGAGTTTCAAAGAAATGAAGCATGGTACCTGATCCCTAAACCAAAGAACTATCCAATGATTGGCTGCAAGTGGGTGTTTAGATACAAAACAGATGAAAATGGCATAATTATCAGAAACAAAACCAAATTGCTTGCCAAAGGATATTCACAGGAGGAAGGAATAGACTTTGATGAAATCTTTGCTCCTGTTGTATGACTTGAAGCCATAAGAATGTTTCTTATCTATACTACATATCAAGGATTTAAAATCTATCAGATGTATGTGAAAAATGCTTTTCTCAATGGAAAACTGAAGAGGAGGTTTATGTTGGGCAACCACTAAGAGTTGAAGATTATGAGCATCCTAATCATGTTTACAGGTTAGATAAAGCTCTATATGGACTGAAACAGATTCCAAGGACGTGATATGAAACCCTCTCAACCTTTCTTTGTGGTATTGACTTTCAAAGAAGGAAGATAGATACCATCTTATTCCTTAAGAAATACAAAGATCACACACTCTTACTGCAGCTATACATTGGTGATATTATCTTTGGATGCACTAATGATAAACTATGTGAAAGGTTGCTGCAATAATAAAGTCAAAATTTAAAATGAGCTTAATGGAAGAGTTAAAATACTTTCTAGGACTTCGATTACAACAAATGGAGAAGGATTATTCATAAACCAAGCTAAATACCTGAGAAATACTGTAAAGAAGTTTAGTTTAGAAAATACAAGTCACATGACAACATCTATGAGCTCTATTGCAAAGATAAATAAAGATGAAAATAAAAAACTAATTAACCAAACACTATATAGAGGAATTATAGGGACACTACTATACATAACTGCTAGCAAACCAGACATCCTTTATTTTGTTTCTGTTTGTGCCAGATATTAATTTGATCCTAAATAATCCTACTATACTGCAGTCAAGAGTATCATGAGATATCTCAAAAAAATTCCTGATTTGGATATGTGTTATCCTAAAGAATCAGATTCTATACTAATTGGTTATTCGTATGTACACTTTGCAGGGTATAGAGTTGATATAAAAAGTTTAAGTGGAACATGTCAACTTTTAGGTGTAAGACATATATCATGGTTTAGCAAGAAGCAAACGAAAGTTTCAACCTGTACCACAGAGACTGAGTATATTAAGCAGGCTGAGTATATTACAGCAGGGAGCTGTGCTACACAGGTTTTGTGGATGAAATCATAACTTGCAGTCCATGGTTTTCAGTTTTCAAAAACATTTATCTTTTGTGACAACACGTTTGCAATGGCTATTTCAGAAAATCCTGTTTTTCATCAAGAACCAGACATATTGATGTCAGATATCATTTTATCAAGGATCATGTGCAAAAGGGTCACATTAAACTGGAATGTATTACCATAAAAAAATAAATTACAGACATTTTTACAAAGACTTTTGATAAAAGCAAATTTATCCAACTTAGGGGTGAGTTGGGTATGATCAATTTAAATGAACAAGGACAAAAAAGCTTTATTGCATAGTGAGAAGCAGACTAGTGTTCAAAACCCTTACTGTATTTCTATTTTTTGAAGCAAACAATTGTTATAATTTTCTGTTCCATGATTTTTGGAACGGTCAGAAAAGTGACTGTTTCTAGGAAAAAATAGACAATGATTATTTTCTCATAATTTACAACAGTAACTTTCGGGATCTATACACACTCTATCTTTATATCTCTAAGTACTCAAGCTCTCAACTCTATCTAATGAAAAATCCTAGATCTCGATTCTCACTCTCATTCTGCCTCAAACTCCAAGTCTTCGATCAAATCGATTTTGAACATGGCCAACACACAATCTAACTCTCCATCATCCTCTGAGAAAAGCCAAATCCAAGCAAATCCCTCGAAGAAAGGGGATAAGGAGACCAAGAAAGTGGAGCTGTAGACGGGAGTCATTCTTGACTTTGAATCTCCGAAGGACGAATCAGATGAGGTCAAGGAGATAACCGAGCTGATTCAAGATGCAGGCCTAAGATATACCTCTACGAAACGACATGCAGAATCCACGAAGAAGAGGTCATAGACTTCATTGAAAAGGCCAAGGTTGTAAACGACTTTCAGATGATAACATACACTCAGTAAAGAATGTTGGGATTTCAATTACTCCAAAAGATTTTGAAGAACTATTCAAGGTGTCGAACGAAGGGTCAATAATCATACCACAGTCAGTGGTGAATGATAGGAGATATGCCATGCTAAATGAGGAACACAAAGATGCAAACATCAGAACTATGAAGAAGTCCTCTTCAAATCTCACATGCTACTCATAGACGTGGTCAAGAAATTTGTTATGTCCAGAGAATTTGTCAAAGACCAAATCACAACAGATCAATAGAAGGTCATGTGTGTCATCTTCACCAAGCACGAGCCTAACTAAGCCAAACTACTAATGTACCAATTAGCAAAGGCAGTCGAATCCAAACAAATGTTTTATGGAAGGGTACTCAGCATCATCTTGAAGGCAAAACTGGAAGGTATTGGACTGTAGCCATGCAGATAGATGTGAAGAAGATCGATAAGCAGCCTAATGGCTTCTCAAAGAAAGGAAAAAAAGACATAGACGACCTCAATAGCGTCAGATCAACCTTTGAAAAAGGTTGTAGAGAAGGTCAAGGAAATAAAGGCAAAATCCCCTTCCCATGCACAAACTGGAAAGGCAATCATCAAGGCACAAGAAGTCGAAAAGGCCCTAGAAGCCAAAACAAAGACAAAAACAAAGAAATCAGCTTAAACAAAGCCTCTAAAGGTGACCAGAAGAAAACTGGTGATGTAGACGTCTGATGAGGTGGAAAATATATCATCAAAAGCTCCTGCAGAAAAAGAGACGATTCAAGAGGAAAAACTAACTCAATCCATCCAGTAGACAACTACAGACGAGTCAATACCTACTACTACAGCTAAGTCCTCCATATTAGATATTTATATTGGTGCAGAGATAGATCCCCTGTCCAATATAGAAGGAGGTGCATCCTCCAAGATGATCCCTCCAAAGGAGCCAGAAGTGGCGGTCTTTCATGATTAAATTTTGCTATTGAGTTCCTTAAAGTTAACGCAGAGCAGAACTTCCAAAATCTAATAATGCAAGCACAATAGAGCTACTCAGAAGTTAGGGAAGGTCCCATGGCATAGTTAAGACAAGAACTAAAAGCACAAGGATATACAAGGAAGGAGATCGAGGATATTTAAGCCAATCTAAGAAAGCTGCAGACAGAACAACCGATCAGCACCTCAATACCCCTCAAGATCATCACCACCACTGAAAATATAGCAGTCGAGAAACAAGCAATAATAACAACTGCATTAGTTCCAGTCTCTACTACAGGTGCGTAATTGGGGAGTCTGCAGATGGAGAAATCCTCGACGGCATCAGAGATAAGGGCTACCACAACTAACACCACAGAACAGCTACAAGGAGTTTCAAGCAAACACCGGAGTAAGTCAGAATTGGAACCACTCAGGAGGGTCGTCCTTCAACAACCATTATTGTTGACCTTTCCAAGGATGAGTAGCCCTCTCCAGATTCAGATATCGATGTAGTCGAGTACATACTTCAACAGTTGGATCAAGAAGTCTATAATATGCACCAGTGGATGAAGGATGTCTTTCAAGATCTGTTAGACAAGCTTGATCCTGTAGCAGAGATTTAACATCGAAAAGGGATATCAGGAACAAATATTTTACAGACTTTCATGAAGTCCTCTTTGACATTGGTCAAGGGCTTCTGAAGAAAATTCAAAAGAGCAACGCCATCAACTTACAACAGTACACCAGGAGCTCCTCCAATCTAGGCAGACTGAGAGCTGAGTAGACAACCAACATTCGCAAGTCAACCCAGAATCATCTCCAGCAACACATTCAGAACAACAACAAGCATCTGATCATACTAGAGACAAAAATTCAAGGTGTAATTGCAAAGGCTGTTGTAGCTCAATAGACCACATCAAATGCGATCAAGACCCTGCAACAAGCAGTTGTAACCCTCACTGTTGCTTTCAGTTTTCAACAAACCCTTAAATCTGATGATAAAAAAAAAAAAAAAAAAAGTGGGAGGAGGAGAAGAAAAGAAAGCATGATGAAAAAAGAAAGTACGATGATGCTGCCAAGGGGAAGGAACCAGCCAAGCGCAGCAAAACCTCTAAGGAAACCTCAAGATCTCGGGGGGAGAGCTCCAGTAGCAAAGACAAGAAGGAAAGGAAAATGTCGAGGTCCAAGGAGCATCACCACCACCACTATCATCATCATCGTAAGGACAGCTCTCCACCTAAAGATCACAGACGAAACCATGATGCAGACTACCCTCCGAAACGCGGTAAAGAAGAGAAGGATTACATGGAGCATAGAGGTCATAGGTAAAACTAAAGTAATGCCCTATAATTTTTGTTTCAATGAACATATTTCAGTTTCAGAAAACCTTTTTCGCACATAGAGCAGTAATATGATGAAATCATCATTTGAGAACCTCTGCACAAACACACAGTGTCTGAAGTAGCCTTCTAGTAGACATGCTCCGTAGTCTGCTGTGTTTCAACCTCTGTTGTAAAAAAGCTCTTCTGTATTTCTGACTTGGCGTTGGATTTCGATCCTAGATCCTGAAGCATTTGTGATCTTTTGTTGTCCATGTTTATCCCTCTAGAACTCTTTGTAGTAGTCTGCATCTAGGTGATCCACGTTGGTCCTCTAACCGTGATCTGCTGTTCTGCTGCATACTTTCCTATATTGCAACTCAGTAACCTAGTTCTCAACGCAAGCAACCAACCATAAACATGTCCTACTCTAAAAGTTCGGTTCATCGATTTTTATACATCTGAAGGGATTAAACATTCCTAACAATCTTTCCCTAAATTGATAATAACAATAGTCCTAAATCCTAAACCCTAACCCTAAACCCTAAACCCTAAGCTAACTATCATGAACCAAAAAAATAAAATAAAAATGATTTTGATCGCGACAAGGTCTGTTCATAATTGCTGATAAAGCCACCAGCTCAACTTCCTGCTAACGATTAGAGAGAATTTAAGAGAAGAAAGAATCAGAAAATTTTAAGGACAATGAAATGCTAACGAAGATGCAACGAGCACATAAAAAGAAATCGACAACATCGACAATGAGGTTCTGAAGCTTCACCTATCCATTTCTTGCAGTGCTTTTCCTTCTTTGGTACCTCCTTGCGCGCTTCTTTCTTTGTTCCATCAACATGAACTCGGCTTTGTATATGAGTCTCATTAGCCAAACAGGTTTCCCCAGCAAATACAGATAGTACCCTCCAACGAACCCGAAAAATATTCCGGTCCAATATCCCATCAGGACAGTTTCCCATTCGAAAAGTTCTGTACCCTTGTGAATGTCCTGCATCAAGGATGCCGATGACGTAGATGGACTAGTGGAAGCACAATGCTCACCACAATCGGGCAATGGAAAGCCACATAACCCTGGGTTTCCGAGGTATGAGTCGTTCTGAAATGTGTCAAGCTGCTTCCCCTGGGGTATGCGCCCAACCAACTGGTTTTCTGATACATTGAAGCAAGAGAGAAAGGACAAGCTACTGATTTTCTGCGGAATGTCACCTCTCAGTAGGTTGGAGGAAAGGTCCAGAGATTCAAGTCCAGTTAGATTGCCGACCGATGGAGGTATTGAACCGGTGAGGTGATTATGGGAAAGGTTAAGGCCTTTGAGTGACAGCAGATTCCCGATCGACTCTGGAATCTCACCATCAAATCTATTACATGACAGGTCAAAGGCAGTAAAGGTCGTCAAGGTTTGCTGATAATGAAGATTCGAATCTTTATAATCCAAGACTGTGGAGTCTCGGTAATATGTTGGACCTAGAATGAAATCTTCAGTTTGATTCATATACTGCAAAAGGTCAAAAGAATCATCAGCATGCTGCATCCCCTTAAAATTTTCTATGTATCGTCTCGGCAAGGGACCATGGAAATTGTTTTCTGAAAAATCAACAATCCGCAAATTGGGGAACGCATACTTGGCCTCTGAGGCAGTTATAACACCATCGAAGTTGTTGTTCCGCAAGACAAGGAGTTGCAACTCCTGGAGACTATCAAACCAGTAAGGAAAAGAATGGTTGAACATGTTGTTTCCAAGATCAAGAACTTCGATGGATTGACACCTTGCCAAAGATCGTGGTATAGGTCCTCCCAGGCGATTGCCATTGAGATCCAAAACCTTCAGACTGTAACAATCTGAAAAGTTCGATGGGAGGACCCCGTGAAGTTGGTTCGATCTCAGGTTCAACACAGTTAGCTGACTGGAAAAGCACAGGCAAGTAGGAAGTCGACCTGTTCAGCATATATACAAGAAATATCAATAACTTGGTCAAACAGTTTGAGAGGAAATGTCTGCTCTCATACAAATAATTACCATGCAAGCTGTTATTCGACAGATCAAGAAGGTTAAGATTGGTCATGTTGCAAAATGATGAAGGGATCTCTCCACTAAGTTGATTGTTCGAAGCATAAAAGTAGCTCATACTATTCCCCAAGTCCGGGATGCTCCCTTGTAGCAAGTTGGATCGGATATCCAAAACAATCAGACTTTGCGGGAGATACCGCAAATCACCAACAAGACGATTGTAGGAAAGATACAAATCGACAATCTCCGTTTCCCGCCAATCAGGAATTTCAGCTATGCTGTTCATGGACAAATCTAAGACCCACCAGTTTTTGCAACTTCTCAGAACTTCAGGGAATATGCTTATGTTGCAAGAGGACAGTTCCAACTCGGACAATGAGCGCGAGTTTAGGTTGTCATCATTCTTCTTCGTTGCTATCACAGAAAGGCCACTGTTCGATAGAAAAAGGAAGTCATTATTGGTGAAACTGCTGAGATCCACTTTTCCGCTGAACTCATTATTGCTTAGATCCATTCCACCTAGGATACTAGATATATTGAAAACCCAAGGTGGAATTGGTCCTTAAAAACTGTTACCATCGAGTCTTAACTCTTCAGCGGAATGGGTTGGACCGAATAAATGAGTTAGGCTGCCGGTGAAATCACAACGGCTCAGACGAAGTGTCTGAAAGGGGCTGCTCCAATGGAATGTTGTGAAGTTGGCGGATAAGGTGTTTACTGATAAGTCTAGTAATTATAATGTAGGCAAATTGCCTATATAATTTGGCAAGTTACCCTTCAAAAGGCACCACGAAAGATCAAGGGAAACTAACGAAGACAGGTTGTTTAAAGAATCAGGGAATTAAGAATTAATAACCCCCGACAGATGAAGTTCTCTTAACAAAGTCTAAGTTCCACACGATCTTATCAAGATCTGGCATTTTGGGACGGTTGTTCCATGAAAGATCAAGGAAAGTCAGTTGAGACAGCTGGCTGATTTCAATCGGAATTTTACCATCAATTGAATTCAATGAAAGATCGAGATACCTCAAGTGTGAAAGTGCACTAATATTGGAAGGAAGTGAGGAATTTATGAAAATATATGAGAGATCCAAAACCTCGAGGTGGCGCAGCAAGAAGAGACTGCTATTTGGGCTGATAATCCCACCCCCTACGGACGAGCTTCCTGCGTCAAGCTGGATGACATGACCAGTGAGTAGGTTACATCGAACCCCTTCCCTCCCACAGCAATCATTTTCTTCCACCCAAGTGTTTTGCAGGAAGAGGTCGGTTTTGAGTCGGAGTAAGGCGGAACGATCGCCCAGATCACAAAGGTGTCGGGAAGTATTTTTGTACAAAGACGAAGAAGAGGTGATTGGCGTATAACAGAGGACGAAGAACGAAGCACAAACAATCCATGACATACCAGACATATTGATATCGTGGTCAAGCAAACAGACAACAGTAGCAGCTGAAAGAGCAACTAGTTAGTGCAAGGTGATGGTTTGTGCATCCTCCAAATCATACGGGCAGTGGTGATTTATAATGCTTCAAAATCTTAGAAAGCAAGACCAGCAATGCCATAGGACGAGACCCAAAGTCTTTGCACATGTTATCCGGATGTTGATTTACAAAGACTTTGGTTTGTTAGACTAGTCTATTCTCCATTAAAAGTGACAAACCCAAAAAGCAGGGAGTTCCCTTAGACTTGTCTAATTAAAGACTACTCAGACTCCTACTTGATGGAGAAGTCGAAGAAGAGAGTAAAGAACATAGCAATCAATCGGACTAATTCGCGTGACTGAACACAACAAAGACAGGTTTTGTTTGATTACAGAAGAAAATAATAATTGCAACCTCTTTAACGCACTCGCCTTGGCGAAGTCCATGTAACTAGTGAATGATAGCAGGATCCATGTGAATTGACGAAAAACTAGTATCCAACTGCAAAAAAAATGCTGAGTACACTAAGCAGAACACTTCTTTTAAAGTGAACGGTAAGGAAAACAAAAAAATCCCCCAACATAATAGTAACGAGTCCCACATGAACAATATTAAATAATGTATGAATAGTGACAAATAGTGTCAATAGGTCTCATATGTGATAATAAATGCAAAAAAATTAAGATATGGATAACACTCACATGTGTTTCACAACAATAAACTCATTATTGCTAACATTCTTGATCGACATACATTCCTCCATCAACGTTCCAAGGGGATTTTCCTTCTTATGACCCCATGAATTGACAAAGAAAACAATGCATAGATGGTCATTCATAGATGACCCTTTGCACGCGACCTTGTCCCCAGGGCAACTCCACTCCGTTTTCATTTGGATTGTCATTTTCATATATATTTGGCGAGTCAAATGAGAACCAACCTTTACACCATTTGGGTTACCAAAAAAGAGCAATTTCATTTTAGTACTCAAATTTCGGAAAATATATAGCAATTGTCATGTGACTCATCAAGCCAAATATATTCCCTCCATGCAGTAAGGAACTCCATATCCATGATATAGGCTTATGTTTTGTCATTCGAGTTGTCATTTTGTACTTGTTTTTTTTTTTTCTTTCTTTTTTGCAATCTAAACGACAACCATGGATGTGTAAACACAACGTCATATTCATTAAATTTGTCATTTGAGTTATCAAAAAATTAAAATAACGACACATGAGTAAATTTGCTCTTAGGCCCAGTATAACAGAATTCGTTAACCAAATCACTTATGGACAAGAAGTCTCATCTGCTCTAATCCATTTTGAGTAACAAAATATCACATCAGTCTGGACTTATTGATAAAAGGCTCGCAGAAATATGCATCTTACCAAGACATAGTAAAACCTTGTTATTTTTCTAATACGATGAGTTTATTCGATATTAACATATGAAGTCCTCCCCAGCTCAGGAAAGACTTGTCTTTTGTTTATCTTGTGACTAGGGGTGTGCGTGATACGCGGCGGTCTGAGTCTTGACCTTTTTCCGTCTCGTCCCAAGTTTTTCGATTCTCCAAATAATATTTCTCGTCCCGTCCCGTCCTAATTTTCGGTATCGGTTCTTTGGTCCTTGGTACGGGAAGCTCGATAATTTTGAGAATTTCGATACAAATATAAAAATATAATAATTAATCAATTTTGTTGTACACTAAATCCTAATAGCAAGAAAGTAAAAGCACTTCAGTAGGAGTGTCCTTACATCACTTGGTTATATTTATATACCCCAATGAACATCATTAACCAGATTGTTGTTTATTACAATTTATATATTTAAAGGGTGGGTGATTTAGGATGATGGAGGGGTTAGAGATGGTCTCCTGAAGCTTATTTGTGATTTTCCTGGTTTCTCGAGAGGAAGGTAATTTTCCTCGAGACATGAATCAGCTAGATCTGTTGGTTTCTCAAAAAGTTCAAGCTGATCCATTATCCATGGTTCATGTCTCAAATTCAAGGAGTATATTCTAATGTTTCGATCTTTTTCTCCAAATCCTAGCTTCCTCCCATATCCTACATAGCCATACAACACAACAATTAAATTAAATTAAATTAAATCCAATCATTCAAAGAACGAAAGGAAAAAGGAAAAACAAAGTTCTGGACTTCTGGTAGACAAATTCGGAATTCAATTCAATTTAGACATCATTGATTTCATAGTGCTAAAGAGAGGGACTCGAACTCTCGATACGGATGTACAACAAATTAGCAATCCATCGCTTTCGTCCACTCAAACATCTTTCTCAATCAAAAAAAGATTACAAAGAAAAATGATTTCTTACATAAAAAATAAAAGAAAAATGAAAAAGCCTTTCAAAAGAGAGTAAAGAAAAATCCTTTTCTTTTTTGGACGTTGATAATATCCTTTCGTTTAGCTTAGCAACACCTTATGATGGCATAACCTTCTAATTTTCAAGTGAAGGGCGAGGTTCAAACGAAGAAGGGATACGATGGATACCTAGACACCCATATTATATCAACAGATCGATGAATGTGAGATATTGAGATGTGATCATTATCTCAATTTTTGTGGTAAAAATTCATCAATTCGATCCAGTGGGTTGATCTATGAACCTAGAAGAGACTCGATTGTGATTTTGTTTTGTTGTGGTAATAAATAATGATGCATTTGAAGACGTGTCAAATTGACACATGTTGACCTATAATGATAAAAAATAACGTCTGAAATGACTTGATGCAGTCATTTTGTTGTCGACGATGACTCGAGGGTTTGAGGGTTTGGGGTTTAGATCTAGGGTTAAGGTTAGGGTTTAGGGACCTGATGTGTTTGCATAATAATGTTAAGATGATGAGCGTATTGATTGAAAATGGAATCTCTTTTGTACTTGTGTTTGCAGGCAGAGATATGGATATGTTCGAAGCAAGGATGATATTCGAACTTGATCCAGGGGGCACAGATGTCTGAGCCGCCTCAAGGGGCACAGATGCCTGAGTCTATAGTTTTTTTTTATTATATGAAATATGTTTATATGTGATTAGTACTTTTTTGTAATATATTTTTTTGCTTCTAAATGTGTTTCAGGTCCTTATCTGCTATCCTCCGTGCCAGAACGTGCCACTCAGTCTCCATCAACACGGGGTGCTCTGTTTACCCTCGAAAATCGAGGTTAGTAGTTTACATTGAGTGTGCATTGTATTATTAGGATCGGTTATATATATAAACTAGGGCTTGTATAACTTTGAAAAGGTTATACTATATGTATAAACAACGCCAAAACCACCTTCTTGAGCAGACAGAAATGCTTCTATGCTACATTGTTGCCTCCTTTCTCCCAAGAAGCGCTCTTCCACCAAGAATCTAGTCAAGAGCAACTGGATAGATTTTATAACTTTCCGAGGCAAGACAGTCGTATTTGCATAACGTTTATTATTTTCTTGCTGGTAAAAAGAATTCAACACGTCCTCAACGATGAAGGAAATGCTCGAAGTTTGATATGCAAAGGTATGATATTTTTGTGACATAGTTTCAACCTTGCCTACTTATGTAATTCACTTTGTGTCCAAATCAATTTGTTTCATGCCTTGCAGGAGTATTGTGCTAGCACAGATGATGCATTCATCATGTTTGCAATAAAGGTTCATATTCGAAATGAGGTGACAAGTATCACATTTCCATTTTCAACCTAAATGAACCCCTATTTTGATTTTCCATGATCCTGTTAGACATCCAACCTTCATGTGCGTCAATAAATCATCCTAATAATGGAGTTCATGAGTTCTCTTATGGATGATCTAGTCGACCAGATTGATATACTGTATTGATTTGTTAGCCATTTCTTAGGAAATTGTGCGTTTTGCATAATTTAGGTTCAACCTTTTTTAATTAGTTTTGAGTTAATTCATCCATGATAATAAAATAATTTTCTGTGTCAAGCACTTTGATTCTTTATCTTAGTCCCGGAACGATTACAGAAAATGTCTCTAAAAGGTAAGAAGTTTTGTAACCTTTTTTACAATTTAAGTTGTGCACCTAATATTTTTCATCCATGTAGTAAAGATCAAAAGATGAAATATCCTTAAAAATCCTTTAGAAATACCTTATGTTACAAAAATGTACGGATATCCGTATTTTCCATTCGAAGGATTTGTAATAGTATGTCGTGTGAGGCACATAGATTCTAGCAATTCCTACTCTATACAAATTTTTAGTTGTTTAGACAATAGTGTACATCATAAACAAACGAAAATAAGAAAATATCATGTACTCCATGTATTGCAACTTAACCGACGGTGGAAGAAAACACAGAAATTGTCTTGTAGCACCTAAAATAATTTGCTCTTTAATATTTTTCACTTAAGAAGTAAATAAATTAAGACGATATAATGTTAATGTCCTCCAAAAGATGATAAAGTTACAAAAATATCATGTTCTTCAATGAAAGTGGCGTTCCATGTAAGGCCAAGTTTTGTGAATTTATATATTATATAAAACAATTTTAGGTACAAGTTTTTTTAATTATTTTTTTTAATTTGTCCATGATAACAAAATAATTTTTTGTATCAAGTTAACAGATGTTGACCTGAAATGACTTGATGTAGCCGTTTTGTTGTCGACGATGACTCAAGGGTTTGCATTACAAAAAGCAGCGTTATAGCGGCTACCATCATTTAGGCAGTCGCTATTTAGCGACGGATAAAATGTAATTAGTCGCAATAACGTTTTAGAGACGGAGACTTGTGGCCATCGCAAATTAGCGACAGAAAAAGTATTGTCCGTCGTGATTTCGTGATGGCCATGTAGAGGATAAAGATGATTGATCGGGTTCGTGACAGCGTGCACAAATAGCAAGTACATGAGTTATAATTTTTTTTTTGTAGGGACAGTACTCCGTACTAGAGAAGGAGCTCATGGTACGACTTTTTACGGAGACGCAGCCTGATACGAAACCGACTGAGTAGAAAGGATGCGTGTATAGTCTTGGGTCCGCAAGTTGCATGTTCTACTCGAAGGACACACTGTCCTCGAGTAGAAAGGGGTCTTCCTCGATCGATCCACGTTAATTCGTCGACTTGAAGGAGAGCAATGCGGTGTTGACATCACGCATTGACAAACTGACACAGTTGGTCCGGCGCCTGTCGCAGCAATATCTGTGCAGTAGCAACCTGCTTGATCGACCTCCTCATCGTGATCCACCGTCTCCCCCCGACACGCCCGAGAAGACTCATGTGTTTTATGCTTTGGTGTTTAGTGATTTTTGTTGAATGTTTTGGTTATTTGGACGATAGTATCGTGTAACTTGTTTTATTGCAATTATGTTATCTGACTTGGATGTTTTATTGGTGTTTGATGTTGTTTGACACCCTAAACATGTCTTGTGGGTGCATGGTTACTTGTATATGATAGGCGAGGCTCAAATCCATCCCAAAAGAAAACCTGATTTACGACGAAAAGTACTACTTCACAGCTAATTTGCAACCGATTCCGTTGCAAAATAATAAGGTTCTACTACGAGCGCTGTGTTTCATAGCTATTTTGCGACAAAACCGTCGCTAATTTGCTACAAAACCGTAGATATTTTCCAATAGTGCCGTCGCTAATTTACAACAGACAAGGAAATCCGTCACAATGGTTCTAGCACCAAGGTCAGCTACTAACACCAAATCTGTCACTAATTAGCGACGGCTCTGTAGCAAATAAGCGACGAAAAACCTGTATTTCGTCGCTAAATCCATTAACGACTAGGTTTTTTACGACAGTCAGTTCTAGTCGTAAGTCCGTCGGTTGTGGTTGTTTGCGACAAAATTTACGACGAAAGTGACTGTCGCAAATGGACTGAAATTTTGTAGTGTTGAGGGTTAAGGATTTGGGGTGACTATGATGTGTGGAGTTGGAACTCAATTCTAAAATTGAGAGGATTATTCATCTGTTACAAGGGAGAAATCTTAATTGGGAACAATGATGAAGAAATGGAATAGAGAAAAATTAGAGAATAGGTGCAATTGAATGGGGAGAGAGTGAAGGGTGGATTAAATCAAATAATTATGCATTAAGGTATTAAATATTACATGTCAAAAAGTAGTCAAGGGAATAATATCCCTTATTACAAAAAATTGACATATTTCAAATAATGTTTAAGGGATATTTCAAATAATGGTATAAATATGATTGAGCACACGTTCGCAGAATAACATCTTCGATTATGTTGCAGTCATTGGCGAATTCATTGATTAACCGCAACCTCAATCTTTTTCACCCTGAATCTCAATGATTTTGAAATAATAAATACAATAACACAACAAAAACATGAATAACAAAAACACCACACAATACGGTTATATGACTAGTTTATGTTAATTTGAATTATTTGGATTTTAATGAGTTTACTATAATAGCTGGGAGATAGTGAAACATTCTATAACTTTGAAAGTATGTTTTGTGTGAAAAGATTGTCAAATTAGAAAACACTGTATGTATTTTGGGACAATCGAAATAGGAGCGTGTTGCATATATCATGGGATGGAGAGAGTATTGAACCATGTTTGATCACTCCGAACTCCGTATGAAACTAATATCTTATAATTAATATGTTACAAAAAATTCATCTAAAACAATTCTTGATTGTTCTATTGTATCGATCACAATTTATCTAGACAAATATTACTAAAATAAAAAAGATTCTATATCGTATATAATGATAATACAGCTTGGTGAATATGTGGTTAGTCAGAAACAAAATTATATGTAGCTAGATTATTAGATCTTTAAATCAATAGCTGAGATCAAAACTTCTTTTTGTATTAAATAAAGAGAGAAATAAACTTGTAATCTAATCCATTAATGTTTAGATCCCATGACCCAACTACCCATAACCTTATATGTGGCTAAGGATGAACAGTTCAATCCGATCCGTCGGGATCTACCCCACTCCTATGCGACGGAGTGGACCATTTTCGAATTAAACGGGGCGGGTCAGCTCTGTGAAGGTCACGGGGTGGAACAAGGTAAAAATCCTTTAATTCACGGATTAACGGGACGGTTTGATGAAAACCCACGGACCACATGGAGTGGATTTATGGATTCACGTACTCCCTTCATCACATAAAGAATTCAACAAATTGATCGGTGGGTTTCTCGTTAATTCGCTCAATCAATTTGATCAAGTGATTTTATCGATAATCTTAGATGAGATTTGATGATGATCTTGATTTGTGTGGTGAAAATCTATCGGTTCGATTTGAGTGATTTGATCATGTTGAGAATAGATCGGCACGATTCCCGAAACTTGGTATAAATAACATTAGAAAAGTAGCTAGGACAAAGGGTAGAGAGTAAATATGCATCACGGCACGTAGATTTATGCGGTTCACCCCGCTTCAATGGTTACGTCCATGGATAATCGAACAAGTATTTCCACTATTCAAGTGAATATTGTTATAAGAGAATTTATTCTCAACGCATTAATTTTATGGCACTCGTATTTTATGCCTACCAAAAAATAATACTATAATATTTGAATCCTCTCAAATACTATTGTGGTCGAGTAAATAAATAGCGAGAAGATACCTATATACAAACTTGTGCTTAATCCTAAATTCTCGCTCTCTGCCTCTTCTGTATCTTTCCTTCAATGAAGTTACAAGCCATTTTTATGGTTTCCCGAGTTATGTGAACTCAATTTGCTTAGTCTTCTACTGCTGCTCCGTCGTCATGCTCGATTTCTCTCGTAGCCAAAAACTCTAATGTCTTTGCTTTCATATCAGATTTTGATAAGCATGCATTTTCATGCTAGCATTATGAGTTAACCAAGGAGGGTCTAAGAATTAACTCTACCCATTTCTAAATATAAATGCAGAACTTGTATGTTGTCTTCTTCTTCTTTTTTTCCCTCTCTTTTTAATTCCTTTCATCAATAGCTCTAGCTCGTCATTGATTTCCTAGTGCTGATTAAGAGGGATTTGAACTCTAGATACGGATGTACATTAAATTACCAATCCGTCGCTTTCGTCCACTCAGTCGTCTCTCCCAACCGAAAAGAGATCACAAAGAAAAAATGATCCTTAAATAAGAAATAAAAGAAAAATGGAAAAGCCATTCAAAAGAGAGTGAAGAAGAGTTCTTTCTGTTTTGGACATTTATAATATCCTTCTGTTTTGCTTAGCAACACCTTACGATGGTATAGCCTTCCAATTTTCAAGTGACGGGCGAGGTTCAAACGAAAAAGGGAGTATGGCAGATACCTAGACACCCATATTATATCAACAGGTTGTTGAATCTGAGATGAGATGTGATCATGATCTCAATTTTTGTGGTGAAAACTCATCATTTCGATCAAGTGGATTGATCTATGAACCTGAGAAGAGATTAGATCGTGATTTTGTTTTATTGTATATTTTTTTAGGATTTGGATTAAGGATTCAATGATCAGATGAGGAGCACAAGAGGTTTCTAGTCGGACTGAAGAAGCTAGGGAAGGGAGATTGGAGAGGGATAGCGAAGAACTTCGCGTTGATGAGGACACCGATGCAAGTTATTAGTCACACTGAGAAGTATTATATTCGACAGAGCAATGTCAGTCGCCGGAGACGAAGATCCAGCCTTTCCATATCACCACCGATTCGGTAATTTTGAAGAGGCTATACAACTTTATACCCTAAGGAAGAAATGGTATTACTATACCTTATTGTGAGGCCCACCTTATGAACCTTTCATGGATTGATCGAATTTGGTTTGCGTTATTGATTGAAAGAATTTTGTGTGATGATTCAAGTTTATTATGATTTTGTCATATTTGCTTTGATATTGTGATTAATAATATCATATTGTGGGAATCAATATCACGAGCTATGGATTGAATTCAAATGAATTGATTGAATGATTTGAAGATATGAGATCTAGACAATCAAAATAAGAACACTCAATGTTAACGTAAGAAAGCCGAGTATCGGGAGAAAAACCCCATAAATCACACCACCACAAGCCGTGATGACAAAGCACAATGAGAAGATCGGATTATAGAACATATTAGATAGTATTAGACTACAACTCTAACCCTAAATATGATTAAGGATGAATAATAACATAGATATATTTATACACCCATAAAAGATATATTTATAATAAAATAGATCTCGCAGGATTCATCGAGACACGACCATGTCTAACCCGCACGGTCGTGCATAGGAAGAACAATGTCCGCCTCAAAAACCAGCTCGTATGGTCGTGTGGACCACACACGGCCGTGTTTCCTTCTGCACCAGCCTTGACGCACGACCTGACAAGACCGTGTCTACCTGACACGGCCATGCTAGCTCCAGAGAGGAAAAGTACCTTTCTACCGACACACGGTCTTCCTCCGACCACCAGACACGACCGTGTGAGTCTAATACACATCCTTTCTTCATCGTTTCAACCTTTCATGATACTACATCATATTAGATATATCGTTTGGCCACGAGGACGCTGTCCCTGGACTCCTGTCTGCTCATCGGGGAGCATGACTTCAGTACTAGGTTCGTGTAACGCACGCCTATCGGGAACGTCAAATAGTTGACAACCTCAACATTGATGAGACGATGGAGATTGAAAGGACTTGTAAAATAAAACATATAAATTTTTGGATATAGTCTCTCCCAAATTTTTCGGTTCTCCAAATAATATTTTTCATCATGTCTAGAGTTTTGGATATGGGTTGTTCGGCTCGTTAGTACAGGAAGCTCGGTAATTTTGAGAATTTTGGTACAAATATAAAAGAAATCAATCAATTTTGCTACACACTAAATCCTAATAGCGTGAAAGTAAAAACACTTCATTAGGAGTGTCCTTACATCCCTTGCTTATGCTTATATTTATAAAATCGAAATGAACATCATTATTATTACAATTTGTTCGTTTGAAGGGTGGGTGGTTGAGGATGAAGGAGGGGTCTCCTAAAATTTGTTTGTGATTTTCCTGATTTCTAACAGACTTCTCGAGAGGGAGATAATTTTATTGAAGCCATGAACCAGCTGGTATTCTCTTGATTTCTCAAAAAGTTCAAACTCATCCATTGTCCATGATTCATGTCTCAAATTCAAGTATATTTTAATGGTCAATCTTTTTTATTTTTTTGAATCCTAACTTCCTCCCATATCCTAAATAACATACAACACAACAATAAAATTAAATTAAAACCAACCATTCAAAGAACGGAAGGAAAAAGAAAAAGAGTAAATTATATAAAAAATGAAAAACCAGAGTTCTGCACTTCGGCAGACAAATTCGGAATTCAATTCATTCTAGACAATAAAAACAAAAGGCGGCCCTTCATTTTCTCTCTTTCTCTGTTTCTTCTGGCCGTTGCCTGCTTCGAGTTTTACTTCCAGTTTTTTGTTTTTTTTCCTCTTTGTCTGATGTCTCATGGTTTTGCTTTCCTCCCATCGGCTGATCAGATTCTTTTTTTTCCCAGCTGGAATTCTGTTTTGATCATCTCATGCATGAACCATGGACAATGCACAAGACGGATCTTCTGCTTGTCCTAGGTAATTCTTGGATGATTGAGCAGTTTTAGTTCTTGAATTTTCAATTATCATTTCTTTTCGCATTAGGGTGACTGATTGACTACATCAAAAATATATATTGCACGTCGTATATTGAAGATTAAAAGACGACCAGATTGCAAGTTCGTCTGGTATCTGTATCACTTTCGATAATGTATGTTTAGAGAGCACCCATCATATGTTTCTCTTTTCTGCTCGGATGTCATATCTGGATGCGTTTTGTGCATATATACGTGGTTCATGAACACCTGAATACATACACCATGTTGCATAAATTTGGTCAACCCGGGCTTTAGTACGCATGCTGTAGCAGCTGAGATGTTTCAATATATACATTTTTTCATTTTTCCAGTAAATCTTGCATATATAATCTCATCATATTTCCTGTTTTTGTATATATATGTAAGATAAGTTGGCCAACTATGTAAGGAGCATTCTGGTCTGAGTGTCTAATGGGCCATAAACAATGCATTGCATCTAAGATCTATTCACCTACAAGCTTCGGCTTTCACTGCTTGGAAACTTTTGTCACAAGAATGCAAGACTTCCCTATTCCTTTTGAGGGGAAGGCAGTTCCTTAGCAAAGTTCAAACTTTATAGGCATTTGTTGAGTTTGAGCTTCATTTCTTGACATAGGGTGCCACCTTTATCCAACAGCAATGGCTCCAGTGAAATTTCGGAGGAGACTACTGAAGAGTGTACTGAGCTGTCAATAATTAACAGATTATCAACCGTCCCAGACTTCTCTCCTCATGGTAAATCCCAGATAATCTGTTCAAATTATGAGCAAAATACACATTACCATTCATTCCAGCAACACATAACCTTAATTCATTTATTGACACATGCAGAACTTCTTGAAATGATCGAAGCCCTGATAGAAGAGCCCTCACCAAGAGCAGCATGTGAGCCATCGTCTGATTTCGATATAGTTAGCACATCAGATCAGATCCATTCCGGGACTCATTCAATATCTCACTGGCGTGGCTTCATTCATTTGCTGAAGAAGGGACCGAAGCATCTACAGACTTTTCATCCACTCACGATTCCGAAGCTTACCAGGAGAAAGAGTAGGAGTGCTAGACATAGCGTGATCCCAGCCATACCGGTGTTGGATGACGAACTCTATTGCATCAAGTCAACTTGGAAGAATTTCACTCTTAAGGAGCTTACGGACCTGACTAATGATTTCAACCGAGGTAAACCAAATCATCAATGTTCTTCAGCAGATAGAAAGGCATCTACATATACATATAAGTACACTGGTATTATTACTGAAAAAAAATTACAGTGATATTATTCATGTATTTAGGCTGCAGCATATATAGAAGAAGACTGGGAATTGTTATGAACAAACTTTATTTTCATGTATTACTCAAACAAATTTACCTAAATCTTTCTCGCTGTCTAAATATCAGCGGTACATGGTTATGAAGCATGTTCCAACCAAAGTTGCAGCCTCAATGTGCTTCTCGTTCTCCGAGGTTTTAAATCAAAACTAATTGGGTATGAGTAGAGTGACTCGGGATCTATGTATGCACTTGTAATATGTTTTGTCGCATCCAGTGTGGGGTAAGCTATTCTCGACACATCCCCTCGCACGAATGCCTTTTTTGGACTTGAAATACGGACATATTTTTTAATGGTCTTGAGTGTTATAACCGTTGGGTCCATTGGGTTTTGGTACCATATGTTTGGGGTCCTTAGTAGGCCTAGAGGTTTAATATGATACTAGAGCCTAGTACGCCCAACGACCGAACACTATGTGTCACCCAAATATATTTTTGCGAGACATTCGCACGAGGGACTTGTTGAGAATAATTTATCCACATCGGGTATGATGAAGATATTATAAGTACATATATTGATCCTGGGTCACTCAACCCATTACCGATTGACATTGAGTTGAAACCCTAGAGATTTTATACTCATGTTTGCATGTTAATATGAATACAATATTAGGCGATTGTTTTTGTTGAATACTACTAATTATTACTTATTTTCATGAAGAATGCATGATTGGAGAAGGAGGCTATGCTGAAGTCTACAAGGGTGTTCTGCAAAATGGCCAGTATGTTGCAATCAAGAGACTGACAAAGGGAAATCTCGAAGAAATGGCAGCGGATTTCTTGTCTGAGCTTGGCATTGTAGTTCATGTCAACCATCCTAATATAGCGAAAGTCATTGGTTATGGAGTTGAAGGGGGAATGCACCTCGTTCTTCACTTATCTCCCCATGGAAGTTTAGAGTCACTTCTCCGAGGTACAAGCGAGACACATCACTTTTAGTTCTCAGACTAATTTCACACTCCTTTCAATCTAAAAGAAACGATACATCTGTTTGCATTTCAGGCTCTAGGGAGAAACTAAAATGGGATATTAGATATAAGATTGCCCTTGGGTCTGCTCAAGGCCTCCAGTATCTCCATGAAGGTTGCCAGAGGAGGATCATACACAGAGATATCAAGTCCGCGAATATCTTGCTCACTGAGGACTTCGAACCTCAGGTACATATCCCATTGATCATGTTAGACGGAAATCTCTTCATATTACTCCATCCTTCTTCTCGTTCTGTTTCTTTGGGTAGTAGCATTCTGTGTTGTCACAGTGGTCTTGAAACTCCACCTCTGAGCTGGAGGTTCGTTATCAATAGATAAAGCGAAAAGCACATTGCCTCATGTATTGAGGCTTGCAGGACGTCTATATATTGGTTTCTCTTAATCATTGGTTTACGAGAATGTAAGTGATTGTGGACTACTAGACCGGCGAGTTTATTTAGCACATGGCAAAGTCTTGTGACTTCAGCAATCCACGACTAATGATGAGAATACCTAGAGAACTTAAACTTAGGATCTGAATTCAATATGTTCACTATTTATGAGACACTTGGGGATCTAAATGACTTGTTGTTATCCAGATTTCTGACTTTGGACTTGCTAAGTGGCTGCCAGAGAACTGGACTCACCATACTGTTTCAAAAATCGAAGGCACATTCGGGTATGTAAAAGTATAAACTTCTCAAACTCTTTCATGCACCAAGAGTTCTTCTATCATGCTCATTTTGATCGTGTCTTTGGCAGCTATCTTCCTCCTGAATTCTTCATGCATGGGATAGTGGACGAGAAAACCGACATCTATGCTTATGGAGTTCTCCTGCTGGAGTTGATCTCAGGTCGTCTTGCTCTCGACAATTCACAAAAAAGCCTTGTTATGTGGGTATGTGTTCTCAATATTTCCGCAGTATTTTCATACCTCGCCTGCTTTTGTGGCTTCATGGCCTTGGGAGAATGCATTTTGACTCCAACATTTACCATACTTTAGCTGTGAGTGTACGGGACAAATGCTCAATTTGAGTGAAGAGATAAATTTCAAAATGTCTTTGCTGCTTTCAGAGTTTTAGTGTAGCATATTGAGGTGATATTTTATTTCGCGAGGTTAATGAAGTTGAAATTGGGATTGTCGCAGGCTAAGCCATTCCTGGACAAGCGTGAATATAAGGAACTTCTTGATCCATCTCTCAATGATGCTTATGACATGAAACAGCTAAAAAACATTTGCCTTGCAGCCTCGATGTGCATCCATCACTGCCCAATCGAAAGACCCCAAATGAGCGAGGCAAGTTCCTTTTTCTTCAACTTCGATAACTAGCCGTTGCACACTGTGCTTGAACGAAGAACACTTTCATAGAGTCGACATATAATTATATGGTGCAACATTTAGGAAATGTTGAAAGTTTCAAATATACGCAGAAGATAAGAGCAACACTAGAGAAGTGTAAGCCTAAGATGCATCATCGATCTGCGCTGCAGGTGGTGGAGATTTTGACGGGAGAAAGAGACTGTTCGGAGTTTGTTAGACAACTACGGAGGCCTACGCTGAAAAGAACATATTCTGCTGATCTCTTCGATCCGGAAGACTATAACTCGCCCAAGTGCTTGAGCGAAGTGGACCAACTCATGCAAATAGCTTTGGAATTATGAAAACCGCAATCAGCTCGATCATCATCGATAAGGGCCGTGCTTGTTGAACTCCTGGATAACCCAGACAGACCAAATCACTGTACATAAAGAACGTGATATGTTCCCCAAGACTTTAGGCCCAATTCAAATGAGAAATGGATGATATCATCGAAATCAGTTTTGCAAGATATAGTTTCTAACTTTATATAGGGAAGAAAAAGGCTATATGTCCTCTCTTTTTCCTCTCTGTTTCTTCCCTCTTCTATCATGTGGTTTTGTAGTTACAGAAACACCACGATGTTTGTTTATTCGAGCACTATCGAGGTTTAAGGTTATATCGTGCATCATGCTTTAATGTAGGCTTCTTAGATGGCATTTATTTTAATAGAAATCCAAGGGTCCATAACAAGGAGGAGAGACATCCATACCTAATTGTTATGACTTGCCTTGTCCTCTTTGCATGAGATGGGGAAGAACAGTGAGATCAGCCGATCTGGAGGAGTTAGGATGACGAGCAGCTCTGGGAAGGGTCCTCATGGGGTCCGGGATCATATCTGGAAGGCACCACCGGATGGCCGATTCCAATGTTGATGCATCCATCAACTCCAGAGAGTTTACGAGCACTGCAACTGTAATTCGTAACTCCCGTGGGGAGATCTGCACTGCCAGTGGCATGTCCGGCGATGGTAATCTAACACCGGAAGCCGGCTGAAGCCCTTGCGATGAGAAGCGGCATGGGATTGGCAAGGAACTTGGGTCTGAGTAATGTCATAGTGGAAGGAGATTGTCAGAGGGCTTGTACGATGTTGCACAAGAAAAAGCCAATCATGCCATGGCGGAATATGTCTCTGAGTGTTACTTGGGCGGTTTCTAGGATGAGTTTCTACCAGTATCACCCGAATATGTATTCCAGTGAAGAGAACTGGAATATAGTGTCCAATTAGAAATTTATGTCAAAAGCCAACAAAAAAACAGAAAAAAGAATCAGTTCTTTCACTATGCTAAACCCTCTGCTAGCTTAGCGACCTGTGAATTAGATGTCACATTGGCGATATAATTCTTGCCACAATGAAAAAAGTCCATCAAAACGAGCATGAATCCACAATGAAAAAAGTCCATCAAAACGAGCATGAATAATAATACACGGGAGATACGGAAGACCGGATGAGCAGTACATCAATAAATCTCACTGACGAACATCGTTTACAGCAAGGTTTCTTGTGGAGGATTGATGGACGCCTGAATTTCTTCGAGCGTTTTCCCCTTTGTCTCTGGCACTACCTTTGCCACAAATATAACAGTTGAAGCACAGAACCCCGCAAAAATATAAGAAGTACCTGAAATTCCAAAACCAGGTTCTCATTCTTTTATGCTGGATAGTGAAGACCGAGTGAGTGTAGCGTTCAGGGTTTCAGATATCAGTCACCTGCTCCAACTTATAAGGAAGTTGAATGTGTAGGACACAAACCATGCTCCAGACCAGTTCACTAGCACCACCAAGTTTCCGGCAGCACCTTTCACGTTAATGGGGAAAATCTAGGCAGAGGCATTGTAAAATTGAATAAGCCAACGATAGAAAATAATATGACTCAATTGCTATGCAGTTTGTTCCATCATACCTCGGACATTATGACCCAGGGAACTGCTCCCATTCCTATCGAGAACGCTGATATGTACATCTGAGAGAGAAAAAGGCATGGAAATAAAATTAGTTACTGCTCGACACATTCAATTATCTATATATATCGAACTCTTAACGTTCATGAAGGCTTAGATGAGTAAGCTACCAGCAGACCGGAAACACACAAGAATGGTACCCAAGATACCAGCACACCATGGCTCTGGATATCAGAAGTAATCATGCAAAGACAAACAAAAAGAAATTAACATAATGACATCAAGGGAGAAATCAACTCTAGACATCAACGAACTGATGAAGGACGTTAAACGGGGATTGAAAAACTAACCTTGAGTAAAAACCCTGTAGCTGTAACAAAGCACCCTACAAATGTCCTGGCGCCTGACAATGAATGGCTTTTTTTTTTTTTTTTTTTGATAGTTACGGTACATAAATCAATCCCAAACTAGGATCTTAACAACGAGATCCAATCGGCATCATTTAAACAACAAATAACACTAAAAAACAACAGAGCAATCCAACTACAGAAACACACCGACCCTATAATATCTGTCTGCAGCAATGATGTCAAGGGTCCTCCTCATCTTCTCCCTTACCAATCTCCTGACCACATCCAAACCTTCTTCCAGTTTTTCGCCATGCCAATATTGGACCATATTTCAAAAGCCACACATTCCTTACAAACTAGAGCTCCTCATTTTTTACAAACTAGAGCTCATTTTCATGTTGCTTCTGATAGTATCAAGCTGGCCTAATCTTCTTTGGTGGGATTTCAAGGAAATCTTTAAAAGCATCAAGTGCAGCTTCAGAGCTCGCCGGGAACCCAGTCTCGAACTTGACCTTGAGCTCGACGGCTCGATCTTTAATCCCCTCATCTTGCATCAATCTCTCAATGCCTTTTGCTATATTATCACTCTTGACCATCTAGGACAACTCTTTATTATCAAACACCATATATCCTATCTTGAGATTGTTCACCACCAACTTAGCATTGTAGATTGGTCACCCCTAATGGGCCACACCAAGAACGGGACGCCTCGCCCGATCCCCTCTACCGTCGAGTTCCATCCACAATTGGACAAGAACCCACCCGTCGAGGGATGGCTAAGTATAAGTAGCTGCGGCGCCCATCCATGTATGATCAAACCTCTTTGTTGAACTTTGTTGGCTAAACCATGAGGAAAATAACCATCCTCAAGTTCCGAACCCGGGGGACCTCCTCCGCCAGACGGACCGGGCCTACCCGAATTGAGTTGAATCACCCAAATAAACGGGCGAACCGATTCCTCCAACGCTCTCTCCAACTCACCGTACTCGTCCCTCGTGGGTCGGACCTCGCTACCAAACGAGGCATATAGCACAGACCCACGAGGCTTGGAGTCCAGCCGCC
The DNA here is from genome assembly GCA_035668315.1 of Drosera spatulata. Taxonomy (NCBI): domain Eukaryota; kingdom Viridiplantae; phylum Streptophyta; class Magnoliopsida; order Caryophyllales; family Droseraceae; genus Drosera; species Drosera spatulata. The sequence goes on from JAOVYX010005212.1 coordinate 29,331, forward strand.
GTCCCACCTCGTCCTCGGTGTGGCTGGACTCCTTCTTGGGTCGGATCTTCCGGTCACGGAGAACCGAGGAAGATCCGACCCAGCGGAACTCCAATACTCGTCCGGAAGCAGCGGGCCTACGCCCCACACAGGCTTCCCAATTTGCTCCGCCACGTAGTCCAAGAACGGACCTTCAAGCTCGTGACACGTGCTCATCAGTATCCCTGCCGCCCCCTCCACCTCGTCGACCCACACGGGCCGCTGGCCCGGCCCGGGAGGACCCCTAAACCCCGTCCCGAACGGCCTCATCCTCCCGCCCCTCCCTCCACGCCCGCCCCGATCCCAGCCCGGCGGCCCTCCGGGCCCGACGTTGGGGCTCTTCATACGTGATCCCCATCTCGTCCCCCAGCCTGGGGACGACGGCCCTCGTCTCCCCGGGCCGCAACTCCCCGAACCTTTCCTTCCACCCGCCGTACTCCATCGCCGCCGAGCACGCCCCCGACGTGAAGAAGGCCACCACTGGGATCTCGTGCTTCCTGAACACCTCCTTCGACCAGCTCATCATCGCGTCAACCACCGCGCACACCGGCCGGGCCGAGACTTCAACATCTCCTCGATCCCCGCTCCCATCTGGTCCTGCTGTTTTCCGAAAGGCTCAGGCCCAACTTGGTTCAGCACGGGCCCAGGTGGGGGCGGCCCAATTGGGTCGGAGGGGATGAGGTGGATGTGGGTGAGGGTGAGGGAAGGAGGAGAAGGAGGAGGAGACGATGAGGGTGACGGTGAAGTTGCGGGATGAGAGGTGCTTTGTTAGCTCGATGCAGGGGAAGAGGTGGCCTCGACCGAAGAACGGGAGGACCAGGAACTCGCCGTCGCCGCCGCTGGCGTCGGAGGTCGTCGTCGTCATAGCAGAGAGTTTGATTGGGTCGATTATAAATTATGTGATGATTGTGTAGACGATACCATCACAAGTTGCCTTCTTCCAGATTTATCCATTAGATGTGCACCAACTGTTAAAAAGGCACCTAATTATTACAGTGGCAATCACAATCACAAGTATTTCTTATTTTTCAGAAGAATTGTGACGGTTACTAGATTTAAAGGGTAGGAATAAATTATAATATTATTTTATTTAAAATGTTTTTTTAAAGAAAAAACGACGTTTTTATTTCTTGTATTTTTTCTTGATTGTACATATCTCTTTGTATTTATAAAATTAGTCCCTTGTATTTATAAAATTAGTAAAAATTTCCCTGAAGTATGAGATATAAAATGGTTAGTTTTATTGTTGGATTTGATGGGAATATGCATTCACTCTCCACGCATTCGTGTGGATTATCGAAAAATACAAAAAAAAGGTGATTTCCCTTCATATATAGGTTGATATCATAATCAATTCGTGTACATGTAGGATGTGACAATTGAGTGGTATTTTTTGTAAACATGTTATGCACACGATTTGATCATGATATCAACCTATATATGGAGAGAAATCACTTTTTTTTTTCATTTTCTAATGATCCACGCGAATGTGTGGAGAGCGAGTGCACATTTATGTCAAGTCTAACGATAGAACTAATCATTGCACATATACCCCATACTTCAGGGAGATTTTTGCTAATTTTATAAGTATAAGGGGGTATGTGCAAGCAGTGAAAAGTATAAGGGATGAAAGCGTCATTTTCCCTTTATAAAATTTAAGAATATTCATTTTTTTATTTCTTTCGTCTACATATTTTATATTATTATATACGTATGATATATGTCTTGTTTTCATATCAAATCACGTCTGAATATATTAGATTAAAGTACGTAACTTATACAACCATTGATATTTTACGATAAACTTACAAACAACTACTTTTGATCGTCGTTACACGCGTGTCACATTTTGTATCGACACGCGTGCCTGATCAAAATGATGCAAAATGAGTAAAACGGAGGGAGTATTTTATATCACATCAATTCATTCCATTATTTTTAAAAATGACTAAATCTAAAACAAAAAAAAAAACTAATTCCAGAACATCCATATTTTAGAATGAAAAATAAATTTATCAAAAAAAACTACTATGGAATTACCTCTATTCTTATTTTTTTCCTCATTTTATTTTTTTTCTCTCTTTTCATTCACATAAGTCAAAAAGAAAACTAATTCTTACAATAAACATAAAAAAATATATAAATTATCATGTTACATCAATCATTATAATTTTTTTGGGATGGAAAAAACATGTACAATCTCAAACTTTCGAATCTTTAAGCATGATGATTCCAATTGCCTAGACCATCTGAATTACGACGTTAGCATTCACAGCCATTCATTTTTTGGAGTCTTAATCCCTGCAAAACTTTTGATGGATGGAGATTGCTTTGTCACAAAAAAAAAAAAAAAAAAAACAATGACACAATGATGTCAACTCTTCTCCATTTGTTTTGAAGCCGCTCCATTCCAAACTCCCCCGTCGGAATCTCCATCTGTTTCCTCTTCACTACTTGGTCCCATCAAAATTGTTTTGGCTTTTGTTTTTCACAATTGTTCAATTATGTAGGCTAGATGATGTGCACCCATTGCGTACATCAAGAGAATTGAGTCCCTCAATTTACTCAGGTCCCTCAAGACTCTTCTTCACGTCAGATTTTTTAGAGATTAAAAGAGTATATCAATGTGAATGCTCTAATCTATCGTACCAAGTTTGGTGGATGGAAGTCCTGAAGATCGAAAAAAAAGAGAAGAAAAGAAAAGAGAATATCATTTCCAAATCCTAATGACAACATCTAGGCCATTCCCAACTTGCGAGTCTGCTAGGTAACAATAACATGTTAAAAGCCAAGTGCAAATGTAGAAAAAACAATCAGCAAGGGAGTAAAAGCAAATTATATCACCTGCATCTTCGAGTGTTTCCCTGAAGTAGAAACCAATCCCATTAATTCCTCTAAATTGCTGAAGTACCATGAGTCTAACCCCAATCTGTGAATGGTTTCCCTGTCAAGACTCAGCTTTGTAAGAGAGTAATGCTCAGATCTTGAACGGGATATATGTTTGTGTTGCGGTGGTAATTCTATCAAAGTTCAAACTTGAGATAAAAAGTATTAAAAGTGCTATTTACATCTTAGTGCACCACTGAAGTGAGTAGCATCTTTGGGCTCGAATCATGAAAAATGTAGTGACTCGTGGTTAATCCCTCGTGTGACTTGCATGCGCAAAGTCTCCACTCAAGTTATGACTGAATACAATGTAAAATTAAAAGTTCTGCAACAATAGAGAAATACAAAATCAATTGGTACTCACACCTCCCATTTCTCACTCCGACAAGATTGTCCCTCTCAGTCCAACACACCTCCCTCCAACCTAAAAAGAAAAGTAGTAATATGGGTAGAGATAATAATGAAAATATGATAAAAAGTGAAGAGGTTGTACTTTTTCAAGGAGGTGATTGGTAATCCTTCCCAAACTTCATCTCCCTATCGTCTCCTTAATCAAGCCTCCACCGTGTACAGAAGTATGCACCTCCACTGAAAAATCCTCCCACCACACCTTAATCCAAAACTACAACCTTATTAAGATAATCTCATGAATTTCGTTGCAGCTTGGCTGTTACGTACAAAACACCAAATCGTTCCATACTTCGGGAATTGACCAAAGCACTGCAAAAGATCGAGGAGAGCCCGACTTTCCTCTTTATCTTCCCCATTCTAATATCCGACTGTATCTCAGACAACTCTCGAACTGTAGACGGCATGACTAAAGTGCATCCACACCAGTCGAAAGCATCCTGGTCATCATGGTCTGGAAAAGCATGAGAAATTCAGAATCTATATTCATTGTTGGGTTTGATGGCGTACATTGCTGGTGATTCTATTGCATCTCTGCTGGCTGTGAGGTCACAATTACAGAAGTTTACCTAATAACTAATATCAGATCAGCTACATTAGTTCGAACAATCAATAGAGAGAAAGTCTCAGAAGGCAAGCCAGAGTACAAGTATCGACCATTCAAGGCAGAGTAAAAGTATGGGTATGGAATTTCCCAAGTTAAAGTGACAAGAACACGCAATGGAATTTCCCAATCCAAAGGAATATTCACCAAGTTAAAGCGACAATTACAAAATCAAGTGCTCAGAATCTCGGCAAGCTGCCATACAACCAGTTCGTACTGGATAAAGAAGCCTGACATGACAACTTCGGTCAAGTTATTAAGGGAAGAAACTAGCTGAAATGACTGCTCTCACCATTACAGAGGACAAGCCTTCTCAAATTCTTCCTGTTCTTTGCGGCATAGATCAAACTCATTTGTGTGGTAATACATGCAACCCACATAAGCATCCATTTCTTTCGTGCACTTCTGATGAAGATCCCTCAAGCTGCACAGTGAATGATAAAATTCACTATATTTTCTTGAGATGATAAATAATAGAGCATCGTTATACTTTATAATTCAGAAATTGACATGAGAGAAAAATATTTTTGAATTGAATAGAGAAGCATTCGTCTCCAACATACAAATCGACAAAAAGTGGAGACATCAACCTCGACCTAACTACTGAGCAAACATCCTTTTTTTTTTTTTTAATTGCAAATACATGACAGAATAACTATTAAGATCAGTGGAATAATAAAAGCATCCATAAATCCCTGACATTTTTTTTAGTACACTGAGAACCAAGGATAAAAACAATGTTAACAAATTTGGTTTCATCACTTAAATGCTTGGAGCTTGGAGACTAATACGTGAAAAAACAAAATGAAATCAGGCATCTTTTAGCGAAACATACTTTTTTCTTTAGCCAGCATAGAAACTAGAGTGCTGATCGTTCAGCATAGAAACTAGAGCGAAGGCTCACAAATTCAATAAAATAGCCTTGTCTTTCTTTTAAGATTGTGAATGATTGAATAACTATTACTTTGTTGCTAATGGTAGAACATGATGCTCATGGAATTTGGAGGTTATGGATGTGGTTTATCCGTTTACACTGCTTCTAGTTCTACCAATCAAACTTTGCATTGTCGTGTGACCTCTATCAATGGGGATTTTTCCGCATTTGTATCCATAGAATATGAAGGGAATCTATGAATGGAATACAAGCTGTGAGATGAGGAAGCCTTTGGGAGGATTTGATGAGAGGTGGTTTGTCCTGATGTTGCATGACTAGCTTCCTCCGATGTTGCTTAGATTAGCAACTGCTATTTCCAAAAGTGTAAAAATTGTTACTGTTTCATAATATTTCCTCTTCCTAGAGTTTGAGCACAGCCCATGGAGCTATAATTTACAACAGTTGAAATTAATCGATTTCCCATTTGTTTACATACCCATATACTGTTCTACAAGTAAACTATGAGCCCTGACAGAGATTGCTTGCCTTGCTATAAACCATCATAGAGATTAAGGCTATTGTTGTATGAAGTATGCACTGATATCATTAATCATGTTTAATGGACTTGCCGTACAAATCAAACTTTAAGAATTTTGAATATAGAGCAAATGCCAACGGAAGACAACACCAGAGGAATGATACTCCAAAAGAACAGTAGATTAGATCAATGGACACACAAAGAGTAACAATGAGGTCTTGGCAACATCAGCGTTAAATGAAAGCAATATAGATTTGATAGTGTTTAGAGCTCATTGACCAAACAAAAGAAGACTGAATCTCAAACCGCACATAGCCAGTCTACTTCACTAGAAAACATTTCTTATGATCCCCAATGGCCTTTGAACAATATGAACTGCTACCGACATGGCATTACAGAGTTGATTTGGCCATTATGCCTGAAGTGGGGCTGGGGGGCGCTCGAAACCATACAAATGAAAGGCATAAATGAAGACTCCATATCGAGCTTGCATTAAAAAGCAATAAGCAAAATAGGATAGATATGTAAAGGTACTCTGCATCATTTTTGAATCAAGTATAGGACTACCACAATTTTTCCGTAAAGGTACTCCGCACAGTTTACTTCTTGATTTGCAGCGTTTCAATAACGAAACAATAGATTATACTGGCTGCCCAGCTTGCTCCTGGTCCTACGCAGCTTACTCATAAAAAGGCCAGGTTAAGTGCTGGCTTTTCTTAGACTCGACTCTTGAGCCTTTTCCTATTCCTGATAGAATGTTCTAACTGCAAGAAATCATAGTTTTCCATCTGTATCCTCCAAGTTAAGGATAATCTACCTAGTTTGCTTAGACCTTACTTGTTTTCTACACAAGTCTGGTATCATACCAGGATTCAGATTTCAGTCACACAACAATTGCATAGTATGGTACAACAGGAGGGAATGTGCAGTTACAGCAACATCATACTTAAGTTGTAAAAACTAAACATCTACCATGTGACACAAACTAAACATCATACTAAAGTTGTATAAACTATGTGACACAAACCATAAGCTTAACCTCATGTTTTCACATGATCTCCGTACTTCCAAGCCTCACACCTTATTCACTAGTTTCATAACATACTGTGTGACCCTCCAGTCAGGAAGAGTTTGCACAGGCCATAGTGGTAAGCAACTCTTCCCCCTAAGCATGAGATTAGATGTTCAACACATCCTGAAGGCATTGGGAAATAGTCTCTTTGTTACAAATGTATAACAAAGATAACACTTCACACATCTCGCCCTCCCCACAATTTACACTTGGTAGAATTATCTAGGATTGCTGGTTGTTGCTTTCTTTGCTTGGCGTTTACCATCTGACGGTCTACTTAGACTCGGATTATGGGCTCGATTTCTCATCATTTCAACCCACAAAAACCTAGCGAGCAGCTTTCCTATGATTTAAAATCATTACAAGTACTCTAATTTCAAGATCTGATCAGACTATCAATCCCTCGAACCCTAAGAGCTTCTAATAAAACCTAAGCAGATTGTGAGGAAAAGTGAGTGAAAATTACAGGCCAAAGACGCAGCGGGTGACTTCCTGTCCCGTATCGAGACACTTCTCGGGATTCGGATCCTTCTTCTTGCATCTCAAGAACGCAGCGTTTTCACCACTGCACCTCAATCCGATATGCTTCGACGACGCCATCAGCGACGCCGACGTCGGGATCGGGTTTCCCACCGCATCCACCACGCTCGCCGCCATCAGATGATTTCGACTCACGATCTGCAGATTAAACATGAGATAGTGAAATAATGAAATGAAATGTGAGGGTCGAAACCTGAAATTTATAGGTTAGAAATTTTGGTTATCGGGTGAACAGAACGGAAGAACCGAAAATTGTAGCAGGAAAGTACCTTGCGATTTTCTTGTTCTCCTGTGGTGGGATTCGATGAAAATGTTTTTGGGGAGATGGGAATGAGGGTAGATATGAGCGTGGGGGTGACAATGTAATTTGCTTGACCATATTAATTTCTTTTAAGCGTTGGCTGGTATTATTATTTAAAATTATAAAAATTAAAATTGAAATAAAAAAATTAATATTAAAAATGAAAATTATTTTATTTTTTAATAAAATGATTTTTCGTTAAAAAAATCTTGAATTTTGAATTGAGATGAAACAGAACAAAAAATTGATTTTTTTAGGATCAGATTCATCATTGACAATCGTCCAATCATCAGACTTCATCACGAACATCTTCATGAGTTTTTCATCCATTTACACGAACCGTTGAAAACCGTTTTCCTCAATCAAATCTGCAATGAAAATATGCAAATAGTAATACGAACGTTCAAAGACTAGCAGTAAACTAAAAATAAAATAAAGAACTATAAAACGACAAATAAAGATTTAACATATATAATATGTGAATGTTTTTACATTCATCATATTTGAATATTAAATACTTATTAGTATCGTCTTCTTCGGCCTTGTATTTGTACCCCAAAGCCTTTCATATTGTGACTTTACATCCACGGACAGATCATACAAGCAGTCAGAAAGAGTGTTGAGGATGTGGCCGCGGCATAACATCTCATCTTCCTCACGTTTCTTCCTCTTCTTTTGCAAGCGATCGATCTCTATGGCATTTAGTGCTTCTCCTCCCTTTGGTTTAGGATCCTTCGGGATCGGTGGAAGATCACTACAAAAATTCTTCATTTTAACGACGGAAAAATTCCGTCGCTAAAACGAAATTATCCGTCGTTAATGTCTTTTAGCGACGGCTTTGCGACGGAAACAGCCCGTCGCAAAAAACCTCGTCGCTAAATAAGTAATTTAGCGACGGATCCGTCTCTAAAATGAGAAAAATCAACGACGGATTGACTTTTCCGTCTCTAAAATGAGAATTTCGG
>JAOVYX010005223.1:0-37531 GCA_035668315.1 Drosera spatulata
GTGATGTCCGCGTGGCTCTGCGCGTGATTTTGGGTATAAGAAGAAGAGGATTGATGGAGGATTGAGATGTGGAGAGACGCAAGGAGAAGAGGAGCAAAAGAGGTAGAGAAGGGGATTTACAGGAGAGGATTTGAGTGGGAGAGAATAGGATTAGATGGAAAGATACTATTCACATGCACACAAAAATATATTGAGGGTTTAATGGATTTGTTTTAGAGATTATTATCTCTATCTCTTATTGTGAGATTCTCAATATTTTAAGTATAGCTGCATTTGTATTTCCTCTTTGATTAGTGGATTCTTCGTCGTCGTCGACCGCCTGTGGTTTTTCCCGTAAGGGTTTTCACGTAAAAATCTTTGTCTCAATTTATTTTTACGCACTTATTATTGTTTGTGTTTATTATTAAAGGACTCGTTCGTAACAGTTTTAGAGTGTGAATGGAACTGGTGGTGGCTGCGATTCGAAGAGTGATTCAAAGACCAAAGCTGTGAAGATCTCGGAGTCGATGGTGAAAGATGATCGGAGCGAAGAGGAGGTGGAACCGGCAGCGGCAAAGAACGAAACTAGCAGTGTTGTCAGTTTCGATTCTGTTTCGGCGAAGGAAACGGTTGAGATCATGGAATCGATGGAGAACGAGGTGATTGAACCGCATCGATCATTGAAAGATGATTGGAATGGAGATGAGAAGGAATTGGAGGAGGAGGAGACGAAAGAGGAGGAGAAGTTGCAGAGTACTAGTGTCGGCAATTCCGCGACTGAGGCGGTCGAGATCGGAGAGGAGGAGGAGGAAGCTAAGGCGACGAGGAGGACGGTGAAGTTGCAGATAGGCGACGAGGACGATCCTGTTTTGCCGATGATCAAGACTAAGATCCTCAAGCCGATGATCGGCATTCACCTAGCGAGCTACGACACTGGCGGAGTGAAATCGTCCAACGGTAATGGTAATGGAAGTCCGGACAGTGAAGGCAGCAGCGGTGGTAATGGTAAAGGTAAATTATGTTCGATGATGGCGGAGGCGTGGGAGAGGCTGATGAAATCGAATGTGCTGTACAAGGGGAGTCCGGTTGGGACTCTCACCCCTCTCGATCCAAGTGCCGAGGCTCTGAACTACAATCAGGTATAATGCTGAACCGTCTAACTTGAGATCGATGTGTCACATTGTATCTCATGAATTGTGCATACTGTGATTAATTGATTGATCTAATCTGTTGAGTTCTTGTTCGTGTCAAGTGATCTTCATCGTGATTACGTTGCTTTGCTTAAGATTTGTGTTTTGGTTGATTTTGATTACTTAGAGAGTTCTTAGTTGAGATTCAGAGGCTGTTGATCATCAATGTTCAGTTAGGAGATTGATCAGGTTCAAGTTTGTAATGCAACTTGAGAGTCTTTTGGGAGGAAAGAAAGAAAACAGACGCATGTCTAAGTTCACACATTATTGTCCTGATTATGGTATGTTATGTTGATGATGTCTCAAATCCGTGTTCTTCATTCCTGTGTGATCCATTCTTCGCGTTTCCTTCCGCGGTGTCCATGACCCTCTCCTTGTGGTGTCCGTGTGGTGTTACGCATTGTCCGTGTTTCATCCACGGTGTTCTTTGTATATAAGAAGGTGAAGAGGAGCAGTGGAGAGGTAGAGTGTAGAGAGAGGAGAAAGTGGAAGTGCGGATAAGACAGAGAAAGGAGTGGAGAAGAGAGGGGATAAGGAGTGTTTCATATATACACACATAAAAACACATTGAGGGTTTAAGGGATTTGTTTTAGAGATTATTATCTCTATCCCTCATTGTGAGATTCTCGATGTTTTGGGTGTAACTTCTTCTGTATTTTCTTATTTGATTAGTGGATTCTTCGTCATCGGCGATCGTCCGTGGGTTTTCTCGCAAGGGTTTCCACGTAAAAATCTTTGTCTCATTTATTTTTGCACACTTGTTATTGTTTGTGTTTATAATTAACAGACCAATTCGTAATATATTAGCATCTTAAACGTGTCATAATTTTGATTTGGAAGGGAGGAAAAACACAGCAATACTTGAGCAAAAGAGTCTTAACAATTGTGGACACATACTTCTGGTGCAAGCACTTATACAGGTGTATTAAGCGATATTCAGACGACGAAATTGTTTGTACGTTACAGGTTTTTGTGAGAGATTTTGTTCCTAGCGGACTAGCCTATCTGATGAAAAGTCCCCATGAAGCTGAGATCGTCAAGAATTTCCTGATCAAGACTTTGCTCCTTCAAGGAAGAGAGAAGAGGATTGACAACTTCACCCTTGGAGATGGTGTCATGCCTGCAAGCTTCAGGGTTTCTTATGATTCTCATCGCAATAAGGACACAATAACAGCAGATTTTGGAGGACGTGCGATTGGAAGAGTGGTGCCTGTTGATTCCGGGTTCTGGTGGATCATTCTGCTGAGATCATATGCCAGATGCACAGGAGATTACTCACTGTCGGAACTGCCAGAGGTACAAAGCTGATACTCGGTCTATGCCTCTCTGATGGCTTCGACACTTTCCCTACACTTCTATGTACCGATGGATGCAGCATGATAGACAGGAGGATGGTAAGTTATCTTCTCTTCTGTCACATGTCTATATGCTTCTCTCGGCGCATGGAAGACAAAGCGATCCTAACAGTTGCAATACAATGGCATCAGAATGGTCTTGCACTTGCTTGTCTGAAACAATTAAGAAAAAGATATAATTTGATTTGCTTGAAAGAATCTATCACAGGACAAGCATTGCTGCATATAAGGTTTTAATTTCAGGTTTCTATTCTTTTCCCTTCCATGGCAGCTTGATGCTTATGTTAACTAGCAAAATCACTTGTTTTTGTTAATCAATGGAGCAGGGCATATATGGTTATCCAATAGAGATTCAGGCTCTTTTCTTCTTTGCGCTAAGATGTGCGAAGCAAATGCTGAAACCTGAGGATACCAAGGACCTGATTGAGAAGATAGATAAGCGGATAAGAGCACTGAGTTTCCACATCCAGACTTACTACTGGCTTGATTTTACTCAGCTCAACAACATATACCGCTACCGCACAGAGGAATACTAGCATACAGCCGTCAACAAATTCAATGTCAATCCTGAATCGATCCCGGACTGGTTGTTTGAGTTCATGCCCATGAGAGGAGGTTACTTCATCGGTAACGTCAGCCCCGCTCGTATGGACTTCAGGTGGTTCTTGTTCGGGAACTGCATTGCTATCCTGAGCTATTTAGCCACGCCTAAACAAGCTGCTGCTATCATGGACTTGATCGAGGAATGCTGGGATGACTTGATAGGAGAGATGCCTCTGAAGATTACCTACCCGGGGTTGGATGGACACGAGTGACAGGTCGTTACTGGCTGTGATCATAAGAACACGCGATGGAGTTACCACAATGGCGGTTCTTGGCCAGGTCAGTGTCTAGACAAAACTGGACATATAGCGTGTTATGTTTTTTTGCCACTTCAAATCCCATAGCTTATCCAAAAACTATTTGTCATATCTATAAACTGAGATGGACTAAAGAAAACCCATTGGGCGTGTTGAACTTCACAATGGATCTTTTACAGAGACAATTCATGAGGTTGATCTTACATTCTTACTTTTGGATTGAGTCAGTCAACTTGTTTTACTGCTGGATGCATTGTCACAGGGAACCAAGATATCAATTACATATGTTTGACAGCTGATATTGATAGTATATCTCATATTGGTATGTTTTGCATTTGCAGTTCTCTTGTGGCTTTTGACAGCAGCCTGCATCAAGACTGGCAGGTGTTTGATGGCCAAGAGAGCGATCGAGTTGGTCGAGCAGCGACTCTTTAAGGATGGATGGCCGGAGTACTATGACGGAAAGACAGGGCGTTATGTTGGCAAGCAGGCTAGGAAGTACCAGACCTGGAGCATCTCCGGTTATCCGGTCGCAAAGCTGTTAGTTGAGAACCCTTCCAACATTGCGATGATCTCTTTTGAAGAAGACAAGCAGATCACCAAGCCAAGGCTCACGCGATCTTCCTCATGGAGTGACTAGGTAGTTCACACTTTCGTCGTCAGTGAACCAACACACTAACACTCTTAAACCATACACACTGCGATGAATATTGGTACATAATAATTCTAGATCAGTCGCTGTGTACGCTGTAGAACTTGTATCGATCAGTGATTCATCAGTTCCGGACAATTGTGTTTTGAAACTCCTCGGATTCAAGTTCTCACCGATATTGCTTAGACCCTGAAAGTTCTTGGTGGGCTATGTTTTTTCAGATTTTACAGCACAATAAGGATCCGACTGATTTCCATTCCTGGACAAACAGAATACTTTTTTATACGCATTATTTTGATCCGACTGATTTCCATTATTTTGAAACAACCGCCAAAGACATCAACAACTGATCATCAACTAGACCTGAATAATCAAGCACATAGGAAATGACCAAACTTTGATTAAAATGGAATGATTGAATGGTACTATAAATTACTATAAGTATCCCTTGGCTCATTAGCTGGCTAGAACGAACACAGAGTGATCGGACAACATTACATGTCCATTGCCATCAACTCAACAACATTTGGATTATACGAGGGCTTTTTTTTTTTTTTTTTTTTCTCCTCTTCTGATCATTGGTCAGTTCGTTTCTTCCCAATCAATGAAATCATGGGATCTTCTTGGGATCACTTAACAACGATAGTTGCATTGACCAAATCTACACTCACTGTATTGTTTCAAAGACGGTGTTCTGATGCTCTTAGCACATAAGAAACCTGATCTCATGGTTATGTGAAAGGATTGCTTATCATCGATTTAGAGTTCTTTCTATTATCAAATTATAATATAATATGGAATAATGAGGCTAATTTAAAATATGTCCTATGGGTGATTTTTTTATCATAAATGAAAAGATTTTATAAAATATTCTGTTTTATGGAATCAGGAATATAAAAGATTCCAAAAAATCATTCTATTTTGGTAAAAAAATCAGCTAAACTGACTGATTTCAAATCACCCCCTACAAGCCCTAATAATATAATCTTAGGTTATCATACTGCAACAATTAGTGGAGGATCCAGGATGCAAAGTTAGAGGGTGAAAAAATGACCGTCAAAAACCTCTAAACATGTTATGAAGTATATCGATATTATCATATAAAAATCTTATGTTTTTTTGCTCCGTTTCTAACAATAATTTATTCCAAATGCAGTGGACTAGATGTAAAAACTATGCGTTCATGGCTAAATTTAATGCGTCATGTGAACCAAGTTTCTATAAATTATAAGGACGAAACCGATACACATATAAATACCTTGAAAAGTAAAGACTTCGAAAATAATACACAAGACATATTTCAACTTACTTTATTGGTAATGCAATAGTCTTTTATGTCCTTCACAATTTACAATTTAAGTTAAGCATATACACAAAAAGACACTTAAAAAGGCCACATGTTTGTCAATTTAGCAACTATGGACCGTTAGTTTTAGTGTACGATCAATAAAATATATCGGTTTGGTATGGCTTTGGTTATTACGTCAAATTGGCTACAGTTCATTCAAAACAAGGTGAATCAGATTTGAAAGCAAAAAACAAAATTTGAAAATAGAATTCAAAAATTTAAATTTAATCAACAAATATCAAAACAACCAATCAAAATGAAGACTGTAGTCATTGGTTGCAGTAATTGCAACTTTTTTCCCCTAATATTAGGGCGGGTTCACTTTTTTTTGGAGGAAGACTAATGACGAAAGTCTATATTTTATTATATGAAAGTGCCTTAATTAAATTGGGGTTAATATTCATGTGTTATTGTTTTGGGGAAAGATTTAGGATTGGTACATGTGTGAGAAAATTAAGGCAGAGCTGCCGCCGCCGTACACAATTTGGAATCAGCAGCATCATCTATTCTCCTAGCAACCAGAACTTCAGGTTGGAACAACTCAGCTCCAACGAGTCAGTGAGCGTCGAAGATTTCATCGACAGTTTGGGTCAAATTCTTACACTGCACAGTTAAATTTGACAGATTGTTATGAGGTCGATGCGATATGGGATCAAGGTAAAATTTGATGAACGCGTTCATAACTCATCAATAATCGATTACAAGCTAACGGTGTGTCGTTTGAAACTGTATTGACCGAGTCATCGTAGTTCGAAGTTGGCTGTAAAAAGCGAAACGTTTTCGATGTTTTTCTTTTGTTTAGTTGATTGGTGTTACGGGGATTACTTGCTATTGCTATTACCTCTAGTATTATATAGAGAGGATCTTGTCTACCCATTGATAGTGAAGTTTTGAAGTGGGATTCAGGCTCATGGTTTTTGACTACTCACATCGAGAGATTTTCCACGTAAAAATCGTGTCTTTACATCAATTATATTTTCTGTTCTAAATCGTTTGCTTCGTAATAGGTTAACACAAGTGGAAGACGATTTTATTTCACATCGTCTTGTGTCCTACCTTCCATCAAAGTGTTAATAGAGCCAGGTTATACTTGGTTGGACTTGTGTTGAACAATGAAAACAAATACGATTAGAATGATTATGTTGATTGGTTCGAACTACCATGTGTGGAAAGAAAAAATGAAAGATGTACTACCTGTGAAATTTTATTACTTTCTCGTGTTTTCTGAAACGAAGCCTGTGGATAAATCTGAGGATCAGTGGAATATTCTGCATCGTTAGGTTTGTGGTTACATCAGACAGTGGGTTAATGACAATGTGTTGAATCATATTTTAGAGGAGACATATGCTAGTACCTTGTGGACTCAGCTCGAGCAGCTATATGCTCGAAAGATCGGGAACAACAAGCTATTTATGATTAAATAGATGATGTATTTGCGATATCGTGATGGGATGAAGATTACATTCGATTACATTTGATTTATAAAGCTGATCATTTTATAGGAATTATAAATCAGTCGGCTGGGATGAAGATTACATTCGATTGTGAGGTCCAGCTTTATGGTTGCTTGGGATATTACCTGACTCATGGGAGACTTTTCGAACTTCGTTGTCTAATTCTACTCTAGATGGTTCAATTATCATAGATCTCGTCAAGAGTAGTATTTTGAATGAAGAGATGAGAAGAAAGACACAGGGACTTCTTCGCATCAAGATGCCTTGGTGTTGAGAATAGTGGTATAAGCAACGATAGTGGTTTGAGGAACAGAAGTAAGAGCCAAAGTAAAAGCAGATGTGCATCCAACAAGTTTCAAATGTTGAATGTCATCATTATTGTCAGAAAGGTCATCTTAAGAGATTCTGTCGTGTTCTGAAGAGAGAGCTGAATGAGCAGAGCAAAGAGAGCAAGTCTGAAACAGATAAGAAAGATGATCAAGTTGCAACAGTTTATGATGATTTTCTGTTTGTGTTTGATGGTGATGCAATGAATTTTATGTGTCATGAGACCGTTTGGGTGATTGACAGTGGTGCATCGATTCATGCTACTTCTCGTAGGGATTTCTTCATATCTTAGAGGACAGGTGACTACGCTTCTATGAAGATGGAAAATAATGGATTGGAAGCAGTTGTAGGCATCCGGGATATATGCCTAGAGACTAGTATCAGCATGGGGTAAGTATTGCATGGCGTCAGACACATTCCTGATATTCATCTGAATTTGATATCCACAGATAACCTGGATGATGAGGGATTTTGCAACAACTTCTATGATGGTTGATGGAATCTCACTAAGGGTTCCTTGTTTATGGCTAGAGGAATCAAACGCTCCTTATTGTATATCACACAAGCAAGTTGTGTGGTGACAGGATTGTTACAGTTAATGAGGAAGAGAAAGTAGAGTTATGACACAGAAAACTCAGTCATATCAGTGAGAAGGGATTGTCAATTTTTGTCAAGAAGAAGCTGCTCCCAGGTTTGAAAAATCCAACGTTCAAGAGCTATACTCATTGCCAAGCAAGAAAGCAGAGTAGAGTTGCTTTCAAGAGTTCTCTTCCTTCTAGAAAGCCAGATATTCTAAATTTGATTTATTTTGATGTTTGTGGTCATATGAAGATGAGAACACTTGGTGGATCTCTTTATTTCGTTATCTTCATAGATGATTGCTTGAGAAAAGTATGGGTCTACACTTTGAAAATGAAAGACCAAGTGTTAAATGTCTTTAAACAGTTCCATGCCTTAGTTGAGAGGCAAAAAGGGAGGAAACTGAAATGCATCAGATCTGATAACGGGGGAGAGTACTGTGATCGTTTTGATGAGTATTGCAGATAGTAGGGTGTCAGACATCAAAAGACGCCTCCTCCTAAGACTCCTTAATTGAATGGGTTAAGTGAGCGAATGAATAGAACACTAATTGAAAGGGTGAGATGTTTGCTTTCACATGCACAGCTACCGAGATCCTTTTGGGATGAGACTTTGAATACCATTGTTCATGTTATTAACCTTATTCCTTGTATTTATTTGGATCTTGATGTTCCCGATCGAGTTTGGACAAGGAAAGATATCGCGTATGATCACTTGCATGTCTTTGAATGCAAGACATTTGTTCATATATCCAAAGATGAGAGATCGAAACTCGATGTGAAATCTCGATAATGTATATTTATCGGTTATGGGGAGAATGAGTTCGGTTATAAGTTCTACGATTCAGTTGAGAAGAAACTTGTAAGAAGTAGGGATGTTATGTTTATGGAAGATCAGAATATTTGGGACATTGAGAAATCAGAGATTTCAGCGCCATATACCAGTGATGATTTGATTGATTCAAATCCAATTTGTCATACACATGTGCCTATGCAGGTTGAGGAAGATGAACAGGATGGTCCAGAAGAGTTACATGTCTCAGAGCTAGTTGACATTGATGATGTCGTTCCTGAACTAGAGATTTCAGCAGACGTTTCGCAAATTGCTCCAGAAGATGTTTAGCTCTGACGGTTAGCTCGAGATCCAAAACCGTCTACTAGATATCCTCCAGATCAGTATGTGACAGTAACTGATGCAAGTAAACCGGAATCCTATTCAAAGGCTATGCAGGATGATATGAAGTCGCTACAAGGCAATCATACCTTCGACCTAATGAAGGTGTCTAAAGGTAAAAAAGCCTTAAAGAACAAGTGGGTATTCAGGTTGAAGCATGATAAGCTGACTCCAGAGACGCGATACAAAGTCAGATTAGTTGTTAAGGGGTTCACTCAAAGGAAGGAGATTGATTTTGAAAAGATATTCTCTTCAGTTGTGAAGTTGTCATCCGTTCGTGTAGTTCTAAGTCTAGCAGGTAATCTAGATTTGGAGATTGAGGATGGATGTCAAGACAGCCTTCTTGCATGGTGATCTACGCGAAGAGATATGCATGGAGCAGTCAAAGGGTTTTGCTGTAAAAGGAAAAGAGGTTCATGTTTGTAGATTGAGAAAGAGCTTATACAGCCTAAAGCAAGCGTCAAGGCAATGATACAAAAAGTTTGAGTCTGTTATGAAGTAACAAGGCTACAGGTAGTGGTAGGGAGTAACGGCCTGGCCCGATCCAGCCCTTTTGACTTTAACAGAGCTGGGCTTGGGCCTTGATTTTAGAGATAAAAGCCCGGGCAGGTCCGACCCACTGGACAGGGCTGCCCCGCCCAGTTGATTGGGCTTTGAGGCTCATTGAGTGGGCTTTGAAGCCAAGCCCTAAAAAGCCCTACCTACACTACAAAAAAACTGCATTTTAGCGACGAAAAAACTTTGCGACGAAAAATATCTGTCGTAAAATTTTTGAAAATGCGACAGATCCGTTGCAAAAAAAAGATTTTGAGAAAAAAAGAAGAAAATTTTGCGACAAAAAAGTCAACGCCCTTCGCAAATATACATAACTTTAGCGACGGATCTATAGCAAAATAATATAGTGTATCCCTTTTTGCTATGGATCCGTCTCAACTACATTGGTTTCCAACGCTTAGTAATATTTTGAATTTGCATTTTGTTTTTTAGCGATAGATCCGTCGCAAATGTTTTAAAAGTTTTTTTTAAATATAGACTGTTTCGCTACGGGTCCGTAGCACATTGGACGTGTTTACGACGGATCCGTAGCAGACTTGTCATATATGCGATAGAATCCGTCTTAACTACATTGCTTTCCAACACTTAGAAAAATTTGAATTTGTATTTTGTTTTTTAGCGACGGATCCTTCGCAAATGTTTTAAAATGAGGAAGTAACAAATAGTCAAGTTTAAAATTTTAAAATTTCGAGAGTTTAAAAGTTTTTTTTTAAATATCGAGTGTTTCGTTGCGGATCCGTAGCAAACTGTACGTGTTTGCGACGGATCCGTAACAGAGTTGTCATATCTACGACGGAATCCATCGTGAAATACAGTTTTTGAAATATTTTATTATTATTTTTGTTTATGGTGTAAATATTTTTTCCATGTACCGATGATACGTTTAAGTTTGTTATATCAAAATAAAATAATTTGCTAATATTAATATTTTTTTTATTTATGCATGTATTATGTATAAGCTTAATTTTTTATTTTTATATTTTTTTAAACGGTATAAACATTTTGTCGTGTCGTGTACTCAGATACGTTTAAGTTTGTTATAATAAAACATGATGTCCTGATAATTTTTAAAAAAAAAATTTCCGTTACAGACGGATTATCGTTCATGTTAGGATCGGATTTGATATATTAATAATTACTTCTAACGCATAAAGTAAATGAAAGCTAAACAATTTTACGAAAAACTTTGGAAGAGCTTGCTACGTCAATGATGTTAAAGGGATTG
Source organism: Drosera spatulata (assembly GCA_035668315.1). Taxonomy (NCBI): domain Eukaryota; kingdom Viridiplantae; phylum Streptophyta; class Magnoliopsida; order Caryophyllales; family Droseraceae; genus Drosera; species Drosera spatulata. Next base: position 10,698 of record JAOVYX010005223.1, read on the forward strand.
GTCATCTTATGAGCTAAAAATTAGGGTAATTAGGGTTATTTTGTATCGCCAGCCAAAGTACGGAGACGGATCCGTAGTAAAATGGATAGTATTTGCAACGGATGCGTAGCAATATATTGAATATTGCGACGGATTCCGTCGCAAATGATGCATAATCTCAACTTTTTATTTTTTAATTTTTACGTTGTTAACATTTTTGTTGTATACGACGATACGTTCAAGTTTGTTACAATAAAACATGATGTCCTAATATTTCTTTGAAAAAATTCTGTTACAAACTGATTATCGTTCATGTTAGGATCGGATTTTATATATTAGTAAATATTTCTAATGCATAAAGTAAATGAAAGCTAAACAATTTTACGAAAAACTTTGGAATAGTTTGCTACGTCGATGATGTTAAAGGGAATGGCTATCTTATGAGCTTAAAGTTAGGATAATTAGGATAATTAGGGTTATTTTGTATCGCCGGTTAAAGTATGGAGATGGATCCGTAGCAAATTGAATAGTATTTGCGACAGATCCGTAGCAAAATATTGAATATTGCGACGGAATCCGTCGCAAATTATGCATAATTTTAACTTTTTATTTTTGATTTTTTCTTTGTTATCATTTTAAAAGTTTATTATAATAAAACATGATCTCTTGATAATTTTTAAAAAAAATTCTTAACATTTTAAAAGTTTGTTACAATAAAGAAAATTTACCTAAAACTACAAAAAGAGGAAAAAAAAATACCAAACCAATACAAATAAAAATCTTAATTGCAAAAACATAGAAGGAACCCGAAACCGACGCGCACAACTTTCAACTGCCAACCCACGACGCTCTCTATTCCTCCTTATCATCTTCTTCGCACGCTCTCAAATTGAATCTACCTGAAAATGTCAAATTCTACCTCCCAATTTCGACAACAATTTGCTACGAATTTTCTGAGAATTCAATTTTGTGTGAGGGGCTCTGCAAATTTGTAGCGACAACAATTTCAAAAGGTATCATTTTAACTACCAATTTGTTCAATGGAATTTCGTTCGAATTATTCTCTCAGATTTTGTAGTGCATGCAATGCATTCAACAAATCAAAATTTTTTTTGGATTCGAAGAACTGTGATTATAAATAACAATAAACTTGCAAACCCTAAATACATGAGCAGAATGTCAAATCTTGTGTGGATGCGATATATTACTATTGTTTAGGGTTTGAAACAAAAATTCACACCGTTAAACAATTAACTGGCGCTCTGTTTGAAATTAAACTGGCGCTCTGTTTGGAAATGAACAGGCGCTCTATGAAATTAAACTGGCGCTATGTTTGGAAATGAACAGATGCTCTGTGTATTTTTTAACAGAGCGCCTGTTTAAAATTAAATAGAACGCCTATTTAAAAATAAACAGAACGTATAATTTTAAATAGGGGCTCTCGAAAATTTCAAATGGTACTCTGAATTAAACAGACGCTCCGAAAATCTTGTGTGGGTGTGATATTTTACTATTTGTTAGGGCTTGAAACATAAATTCACATCGTTAGACAATTAACCAGCGCTCTGTTTGAAATTAAACATTCGTTGTGTTTGAAAATGAACAGACGCTCTGTGTATTTTGAAACAGAACACCTGTTTAAAAATAAACAGAACGCCTGTATAATTTCAAACTTGGGCTCTCAAAAATTTCAAATGACGCTCTGAATTAAACAGGCACTCTGAAAATCTTGTGTGGGTGTGATATTTTACTATTTGTTGGGGTTTAGGGTTTATAAATTCACACCGTTGGACAATTAACCGCCGCTCTATTTGAAATTAAACCGACGCTCTGTTTGAAAATGAACAGGCGCTCTATTTGAATTTAAACATGTGCTCTGTTTGAAAATGAATAGGCGCTCTGTTTGGAAATAAACATGCGCTCTGTGTATTTTTGAACAGTGCGCTTGTTTAAAATTAAACAGACCGCTTGCGTCAAAATAAACCAAACGACTGTATAATTTTAAACAAGGGCTCTCGAAAATTTCAACTGGTGCTCTGAATTAAACAGGCGCGCCGAAAATCTTGTATGGGTGCGATATTTTACTATTTGTTAGGGTTTGAAACATAAATTCACACCGTTAAATAGTAGCCCTGCACTCTGTTTGAAATTAAACCGACGCTCTGTTTGGAAATGAACAGGCGCTTTGTGTGACATTAAACATGCGCTCTATTTGAAAATGAACAGGCGCTCTGTTTGGAAATGAACCGAAACTCTGTGTATTTTTTAACAGAGCGCCTGTTTAAAATTAAACAGAGCGCTTGCTTAAAAATAAACAGAACGCCTGTATAATTTTAAACAGAGGCTCTCAAAAATTTCAAATGGCGCTCTGAATTAAACAGGTGGGTGTTTATGAACTTGACATTATTATCCAATATGCAACAGGAACAGTGACAGGACAATACAGGAGTAATTTAAGAGCCTTGGTGAAAATTCTCACATGTCTAATACAGGGAATGATAATTACGGATCAACACAGATTGTATTTCATAAAAACCGCCTTTTGGAATCTCATAAAGGCGATTCTTGAAAGAAGGGTGATGATTGGGAATTCGAGGAAAAGCGATCTTTGCATACATCAGATTGTGGCAGGTTACAACAGAATGGAAAGATCCTTCACCTTAGGCAACCATATATGCACGATCAACGAAATGGACATGAAACTGATTTTTGGAATAGTTGATGGCAATATTGACATGGATCATGGTAGGATGATGAAAACAATAAATGAGTCTGAATTCTTGGATAGACTTTTTTAAGGATCGAAAAACGGTAAGCAGATTACAAAGGGAATTGACAACAAGGAAAATCAAAGAGACTTTGATTGAAGTTTCACAAAAGATAGAAGTGTCAGATTACGAGGATATAGCACGACTACTGGTGCTCTATATGTTGAGTACACTGTTTGTGAGCACATCCAAGCCTTCGTTGAATTGGAGCTATTATAATTTCGTGGCCGACATTGAAAAAATACGTGATTACAAGTGGACGTCCCACTTTTTCCAAAAGTTGATTGGATCATTGGACGATAACTGCTCCATTTCGGGAAAAGTGACAAGATGTGCAATGTTAATCCCTCTAAGTATTTCAGACGATACAAACTGATTTTTTTCCAGTCATTTTTTTGGCGCTCTGTGTTTCCAATAGGCGCTCTGTTTCCAATAACTGGTGCTCTGTTCCACAAAACTGGCGCTCTGTCCCATATAACTGGCGCTCTGTTTCCAACAACTGGCGCTCTGTCCCACCCAAATGATGCTCTCTATTTAATACACAGACGCTCTGTTTTACAGATTGACATATAATAAAATAAATAATGATTGTTAATTCTTTCTTTTAATTTTCAGTACTGGTTTTTGGAAAGGACCGAAGTCATACAACCATCATCACATGTTTATGAAGATTGCAGCATGCCAAGATGTGCAAGGTGGAGTCTCAAGGATATGCCGAAAGACATAGATGCCTCCTTCAAAAAATTCAATGTGAAGAAGGTAAATAAAATATTCAGAATTTATCATAAATGTCTGAAACAATACAATTAAATAATAATATGGTCTTAAATTATTTCAGATAATTTTTGACCGATTACGTCCAATCGAAGTGGAAAAGACTTTTTATGGCATGTCACCAGAAGACGATAAAGCAGATGACGATGATTCCCTCTATGGAACACCAACTCAAGGCCCCAATGTGGCTGATTTTGAGTTCAGGGCAAGGAGATGCCATTCAAATTCTACCGAGACAACAGAGAGCGATAAAGAAATACAAGAAAAAGATAAAGAACACCAACTCAAGCCGGGAAAAATGGAACGGCTGCACAAAGAACTGGCCGAGGCAAAAGCACAAAACCTTGCTCTGACAGAGAGATGGGAGGAGGAAAAGAAAGAACTTTCCTTGTTGAGAGAAATGGTAACAACTAAATTAATGCTGACGTTATTGTTTGTTTGGAAAAATTTTAGGAGTCTGTTTCTAAAGCATTTATTATTTAAAGTTGTAAAAAAGTTTGAGGAAACAAGCAAAAATTTGGAATTAGAGAAAAAGTAACGGAAGGATGCAGAGGATGCGATGACTTTGGAAGGAGAAAAGGTATGAATTTTTGGGTTTTGTTATTAGGCGCTCTGAATTTTTGGGTTCAGGCGTGTTGGATTCTATCAAGAAAAAGAGTATAGTCATTCCAAAAATTAATAGGTCTTTTTTTTATTCAGGTGATACTCCTGGAAGAAAAATATGAGGAGAAATCTCATGAACTTAAAGGGGCTAAAGAAAAGGTAATTTAGTTAAAAAAAGAAATGGAAAACTATTTTGTTGCTCTGTTTTTTAATGAATGTCTCTTGAATTCAGAATTAAAGTATTAATCAATTTTTTAAATGTCAGATCAAAGCATTGGAGGCAAACATTGAGAAAACAAAACTTGAATTGTCAAAGACATTGGAAAAGGTAAAAAGAACACACTGTTTCTGAAGGCGCTATGTGTTTTTTAATTGGCGCTCTGTTCATACTAATTCTTAAGGGGCTCTTTTTTTTTTTTTTTTTATTGGCGCTCTGGTCATAATATTTCTTAAGGCGCTCTGTGCTTTTTTAATAGAGGTTCTGTTTTATTGAAATGATTTCTTTGGTTCATTCAAAGATTCTTAAAAAGGGTTTTTTGATTCCATTAGGTTAATACCTTGAGGGTGATTTAACCTCGACAAGATCTGAACTTGAAACATTACGACTTACAAAGATGAGTCAAGTGGTGGTGCCAAGAGACGATCATGTCAACACTACAGCAAAAGATATTTTAAAACTGGAAATTGAAGAACTGGTTTAAGGGAATGAAAACTTGAAGTTGTTGATGTCCAAAGAAGCCGAAGTGGAGCAATTGCTACGGGAAGAACTAAGAAAATCTGGAGAATTGATAATGAAAGCCACAGCGAAACAAGAGAGGATAAATGCAATCATCTTTGTAAAAGAAGATGGAAAAATAAAGCTGTTGGAAGAACTTTAAAAGGAAAGGAACATTACAGCAGAATACAAGTAGTTATTGGAGAGCATGCAGAGAACAATCCAAACAAAGGAACAAGAATGGCTAGATCATTATCAAATCATTGATGGTGATCAACTATTAAAAATTAAATCTGAACAACACGCCCAAGCAGAAGAAGAGAACAAAAAGAAAAAATCCGGACGTACGCCAACGTCGATGATCAAAGGCATCAAAGATAAGGGTCCGAGATAAAAAAAAAAAGGATGAGCAACCTCGAATATGATGAGCCGAAGCGGTGCAAGACTGTAGGGGATGTTGACAGCTACCTATCGGACGAAGTAAGGACAAAATGGGCAATGATGAAGGACCAACCCTCGATGTCTACGTAAGCGTTTGAATTAATGATAATATTGCTGTGAATTTCATTTAGTTCCCTTCTTTTTTGCATATGAAATAATTCCACCCTGCATTTACATCATAAAATCAAATATTTTGCAAAATAGAGTGCCTGTTATAAACAGAACATTACGTCAGTATTATAACATAACAGAGTGTCTCTTTGAACATAACAGAGCGCCTGCGTTTTTGTTTTTATTTTTGTTAAAGATATAAAATAGATATTAAACTAACTAAGCAATTATCATTTCAGTGACATCATTTGTATAACAAATAACGGGATCAGGGGTGATGCGTATGTTGATTATGACGATGTCAATCATATTGCGAAAGACGGACCATTATCAAATAGTACGATCAATGCTTATGTAACATTGATGTTACAAAAAGCAAAATGCAAAGAACAAATTGCAGTCTACACTCTAGACTGTTGGGTAAGTTATTTAATGCTATAAATATTAGATTACATTTCTACTTCAGTATGACATAACTCACTTTTTCTATTATATTTAATATAGTTTTTTGTTACACAACAAAAGAAACAGGCAGCCGAAAAATGGATAAAGGACAAGGTGATTGAACTAAGGACACAACGCTGGCATTTGTTCGCGATGAACTCAACTAGAGGATCATCAAAGGGTTCAACGGCTTTCCATTGGACTCTGTTAGCGTTCGATAGTGAGAATAATAGTGAGAATAAATGTTAACAATTCGAATGCAACAAAAGCATCGTATACGAGAGATGCTCAAATACTGGTAAGAACATATACGCCCATCTATTTTTTTTAAAATTTTATTTTTTAAAAAATAAAAATGTTAACAATAATTTGAACCTGATGTAGGTGGATTATGTGCACAGTTTTCTACAACCGATGGAAGACGGAACTCAAGTAAATCAGAACCCTAAAGTGATTATCAACAAAAATACGCCTTTATAGCAAAACCTGGATTGTGGTGTCCACGTCTGCTATTGGATTGAATTGATGGCAAACGGAGAAGAAATACCGTAGTCCACAACACTAGAAGAAATCCGGATGTTCAAAGCGAAGATGTTATCTACATTGATAGAGGGATATCAATTGAAAACAATGTGACGGGTTTTACATCTTATTGTGCTCCGTGATATTTTACGAATGATTTGATTTGTATATTTCTCAATTCAATGATACACATGAGATCGATTGTACATATATGTTGAATTTTCTATTTTCTTTTCCAATGTTTATATACTTTGAAGGAGCTCTGTATCAAAAATAGAAGGGGCTATGTTTGGATGTACTGTCGCTCTGTCACATTTACAATAGGCGCTCTGTTTTGCTAAAAGTTTGACACAAATAAGGAAATACACAACGCTCTGTTTTAAATACACAGCGTCCCTAACGAAGTCATAAAAACACAATATTGAATTGTATAAAAAATAGAAGGCGCTCCATGTTTTCAACTGTTGCTCTGTGGCGGACAGTTTCAACAAGCGCTCTGTTTGGATGTACTGTCGCTCTGTTTATCTAAAAGTTTGACACAAACATGAAAATACACAACGCTATGCTTTAAATATACAACGCCCTTAACGAAAACATAAAAACACAATATTTAACTGTATAAAAAACAGAAGGCGCTCTGTGTTTTCAACTTTCGCTCTGTGACGAACAGTTTCAACAAGCGCTCTGTTTGGATGTACTGTCGCTCTGTCACATTTGCAATAGGCGCTCTACTTGCTAAAAGTTTGACACCAAAATGAAAATACACAACGTTATGTTTTACATAAATAGCGCCCCTAAGGAAAACATAAAAACACAATATTTAACTGTATCAAAAACAGAAGACGCTCTGTATTTTGAACTGTCTCTTTGTGGCGGACAGCATCATCCCAAACGCTCTGTTTGGATGTACTGTCGCTCCGTCGCTCTGTCACATTTACAATAGGCGCTCTGTTTTGTTAAAAGTTAGACATAAACATGAAAATACACAACGCCATGTTTTAAATAACAGCGTCCCTAACGAATACATAAAAACACAATGTTGAACTATATAAAAACAGAAGGCGCTCTGTGTTTTCAACTGTTGCTCTGTGGCGAACAGTTTCAACAAGCACTCTATTTGGATGTACTGTCGCTCTATCACATTTACAATAGGCGCTCTGTTTTGTAAAAAGTTTGACACAAACATGAAAATACACAACGTCATGTTTTAAATACACAGCGCCCCTAACCAAAATATAAAAACATAATATTGAACTATATAAAAAAACAGAAGGCACTCTGTGTTTTCAGCTGTCGCTCTGTAATGGACAGTTTCGACAAGCGCTCTGCTTGGATGTAGTGCCGGTCTGTCGCTCCGTCACATTTACAATAGGCGCTCTGTTTTGTTAAAAGTTTGACACAAACATGAAAATACATGTTTTAAATACACAGTGCCCCTAAAAAAAACATAAAAACACAATATTTAACTGTATCAAAAACAGAAGGCGCTCTGTGTTTTGAACTGTCGCTCTGTGGCCGTCAGTTTCAATAAGCGCTCTATATTTTGTACTCTCGCTCTATCGCTCTGTCACATTTACAATAGGCGCTCTGTTTTGTTAAAAATTTGACACAAATATGAAAATACACAACGCTCTGTTTTATGTAGGCAGCGCCCCTAACGAAAACATAAAAACATAATATCGAACTGTAGTATAAAATATTATAATTCATGGAAAAGGATTTGCAATCGCACAGTGGAATTGTGGAAAGCATGGCCACAAGCCTCTCAGTGTTTGGTACCACACAAGAAACTTATTCTAGTGTGGATACCTAAGACTAACAAATGAGAAACCATGATCCTGGGTACCATGCACAAATTCTGCATATGTGATTGTAGAAAATACAAGATCAAGCATGGTATATGGATAGTGGTTGCTCAGAGCACATGACAGGGAATAATAGTATATTGCAAGATTACAAAAAAGTAGAAGGTCCCTTTGTCGTGTTTGGTGACGGCAAAGAAGGTAAAACTAAAGGTTATGAAACCCTTGGTACAATGTAATATCCCAAAAAATTTTGGATTTTTAAAATATATATTGGATATAAAATATATGTACGGTGCGTATATAATGAACACGCAAATAAAATTTATGAACTGTGAACGTTACATCGTTAAAATTTTTACGCGTTAAGGTTACAAATTTAAACTTGAAAACCAGAGATTATTGAACGAGAAGTGATTATGAGATATTTAGGATAATTAAATCGACAACGATTAATTATCGATAGACAAATTGTACGAAACACGGATAATTACAGTCTGTGAGACATTTTGAGGGGTGGATTAATCACACCCCTCACCAAACCCCCACTCATTCATTTTTCCCTTCCTTTTTCCTCCTCTACTCACCAAACACCAAACACCACCATCACCAAACCCACCTAAACCACCGCGCCGCCACCCGCCAATCACCGCCACCGTCACTGCCTTGCCGCGGTCTCGTTGTCGGTTACCGCCGCCGTCGTAGGCCCCCTCCTCTTTCCCTTCTCTTCTTCTTCCTCTCCTCTCCCCGATAGCCACCACCTCCACCACCAACTCCACCCGCGCCACCATCCACCACCAGCGCCGCACCATCGCTGTCCCCATTCCCCACTACGACGAGCCTTGATTGGGCTATTCCAGGCTCCGAGCGTGACCTCGGAGCCCCTCGACCACAATCACTCCAATCTCGCGTGGACCACCACCACAACGCGCAATCCCCACAGCCGCTGCCGCCACCACGACGTGCCAGTAGCCGCCTTGCCGTCGACCTTCCCTCAGCCCAGGGAAACCTCACGAGCCCGGACGAGACCCGATCGACCCACCAGCTGGCTTGTTTGCGAAGCAAGCCCGTGACAGGCCCAGTAGCGACCCGATGCACCTCGACGTTGTGACGAGCCCGGACAGCGATGTCGACCCGATAACCCAGGAGCCCGGACAGCAGGCGCGACCCCGGCCCGATAGGTCCGATGCGGCCCTACGCCTTGCTCGGTCGTTCTCGTCGTCTCGTCCCGTGTTTTATTTCAAATAACACACTAGGGAGGTAACCACCACTAAACCTTCGTTGAAATCCCATGAAATGTGTGATTGATTGTGGAATTGTGAAGTGTGGAGTTTGATGTGATATCGTCGGGTTGGCGAGGATGTGATTTTGTGTGTATGTGGTATGAATTGCTCATGTTTGATGGTTGTGGTGGATGGGAAATGCGTTCAAAAAAGGGGTGTGGAGATGCCGTTGGGCATTGAAGTGCTTGTGTTTGGTTAATTCGTTGGGATGACGACGATTTCGGTTTAAGGTTTATATTCTTGAAGGGACTTGGGCATGAAAAGGTGTTAAGGGTTACGCTCATGAGGTCGATTGGGTATTAGAAACGATCATAAAAGGGTCATGTGGACATTTTAGGTGGTTGTTAAACGTTTTGATGGTGTTAGGCAGAGCGTTGTGTCTTATGTTTGTATTGTGTGTGTATGATGGGATATTGAAAACTATGGGATATTGAAAACATAGTTTATGTTTAACTATGGGATTTGTGTAAAAGGACGTAAGAATATTGAAAACAAACATTATGGGATATTAAGGTTTTGACCATCGGGGATTCGGGATAAATAAACTTGTTTATATATAACTGGGAACATGAATAATTGTTTAATATCATGGTTGTAGCATATGATTAGGCCGGTGTGGTTTAAACGTACAAGTTACATGATCGGGTTTTTTTTCCATAATTTATGTTAAAACATGTTTGAAGTGTTAAATGTATTATGTGTGATTATTGTACATGCTTTCTATGCGATTTATTCTCTGAATATGTGTTATATATTATATATCATATTATGCAGGGAATCGAGATTTAAGGAACACTGCAACAAACATAATAACAAACTAAAGGTAACCGAATAAGTCTGTTGTCGTTGATGAGGTCGTATAGTGGATCCCTCGGGATCGGGTTCTTTGGCTCTACTAGCATTCAAAGCGGACTTGATTGGGCCAGACGTTAAATCTAGCTGGTAAGAGAACAAGTGTGTTTCTCTTCGTATGCACAGCGATAAGAAATCGCGGGCCAGAACATCGGCCGATTGGATGTAAGGCTGCCCTCTGCAGGGGGACCTTCGGCGTGTGAGGGTTTAGCAAATCGAAGTACACGCAAGAGACGTAGTGGTTTTGGGCCGCGAACCCAAATCATGCATAGTATGTATGAAAACAAAAACACTTTCATAAAAGACAATAGGTTTTCAAATGATTTCGGTGGATGATATGTGACTGAGAACTTGGCCCAGATCAGTGTCTATGTTTCAAAAATCTCTCTTCATCTTTTGTCCTCATTTGAGTTCTATCATTTATGTCGGGACACGGACTTACGAGGGTTAAGTAAGTAAAAGATTATAAAAGAGGACAAAGACATATAAGTTATTATTACGTGTATTGTTTGATATGGCACCCCTATTTTCTTGTGATTACTAGAAAATGTTTTACAGGTGCTCATCGATCGCCATAGTCGGGGGAGTATCCTACAAATCGAATACATATACTTTTGGTTGCTGAGCTTTTAGCTCATAGGTTATGTGTTTTATTTGCAGATCCATTACAAGGCGATACTGAAGCGCTAGAGTAAGTTTCCATGCATGTAGTTAGTTACCTCACTGTTCAATATGTAATAAACGTTACATGAAATAATTTAATTGGGTAAAACTTGTAGACATTTGAACAATGTATTTATGAGGTAATATAATGTAAATTGGGTTTGCATAACATCCTTTGGATTTATAATGATAATGATTTAGTAGCTTTCCTTAGCTTCGATACCTATAAACCCATTTGGGGTTACTTGGCCTTGTTATGGACTGGGTCTATGACGGCATAACATCATGTGCCGGGCATGTCGGATTTTGGGGCGTTACATACAGGTTCCTTAATCTTTAGGAATGTTGCTTATGTTAAAGGGCTTGAACATAATTTACTTTCCATTGGCCAATTGTATGATAAAAATTATGAAGTGGCTTTTACTAATGACACATGTAGAGTCATGGATAAAGAGTCCAAAGAAGTCAAACTAATAGGTCATAGATTAGGAAACATCTATGGAGTAGACTTCAACTTATCACATTCTGCACAAGTCACATACTTCTACACTAACGATGCAGACGACACAAATTGGCTATGGCATAAGAGGTTAGCACATCTAAACTTCAAAACAATGACAAAATTATCTTCAGATAACTTGATAAGAGGCCTTTCTCAAGTTAAGTTCATGACTGATAAATTATGCAGACCTTGTCAAGAAGGAAAGTAGACTAGAGCAAGTTTCAAACCAATTAACCAAACAGAGACCACAAGAGCTCTCGAACTACTGCACATGGACCTGTTTGACCAGTAGATGTAGAGAGCTTGAGCAGGAGAAATACACACTAGTAATTGTAGATGATTACTTGAGATATACTTGGGCAATCTTCTTGTACAAGAAGAGTGAAACTTGTAGTCTGCTAACTAGGTTCCTTAGACAAGAACAAAATGAAAAAGGTTTAGATGTGCTAACAATTAGGAGTGATCACGGCACAGAAGTTGATCAATCAGGGGTTGACAAATATTATGATGATCATGGCATCAAGCACAATTTTTCTGCACCTATAACACCACAACCTTTCTTTATGATAATGGCTTTCAATAGGAAAGGTAGATACCTCACTGTTTCTTAAAAAACTTAAGGAGTACACATTACTAGTGCAAATATACGTAGATGACATCATCTTTGGTTGCACTAACAACAAACTATGCGAAAGCTTTGCTACACTAATGAAATCGAAATTTGAAATGAGTCTCATGGGTGAACTAAAATGCTTTCGAGGTCTGCAAGTAAAACAATTAAGTAAAGGAATATTTATAGATCAATCAAAATACTTAGCAAATGTAATTAAAAAATTTGACCTAGAAAACTCAACTCCAATGAAAACCCCCATGAGCTTTACTGTTAAAATTGACAAAGATGAAAAAGGTAAAAGTATAGATCAAACACTATATAGAGGTATAATAGGATCTTTACTTTACCTTACTGTAAGTAGGCCGGACATCCAGTACTCGGTCTGTTTTTGTGCCAGGTATCAATCTGATCCTAAGGAGTCCCACTATACTGCAGTTAAAAGAATCCTGAGATATCTGAAAGGAACTCTTAATCTGGGTATATGGTATCCAAAGGATTCAGATTTTGTACTAACTGGTTATTCAGATGTAGATCTTGCAGGTTGCAGGGTTGACAGGAAAAGCGCAAGTGGTACATGTCATTTTTTAGGTGCGAGGTTGATTTCTTGGTTCAACAAGAAGCAGACCAGTGTCTCAACCTCTACTGTAGAAGCAGAATACATAGCTGCAGCAAGCTGTGCTGCACAACTACTGTGGATGAGGTCTCAGCTTGCAAACTATGGGCTAACTTTTTCTAAAACAAATATATTTTGTGACAACACGTCTACAATGGCTATTTCTGAAAATCCTGTTTTTCATTCGAGGACCAAGCATATTGATGTCAGATATCATTTTATCAGAGATCATTTATAGAAAGGTCACATAAAATTGGAATACATTCCAACAGAAAAAGAAATTGCAGACATCTTTACAAAACCATTAGATGAAAATAAATTTATCAGGAGAGCTGGACATGATAGATTTAAATGAGTAAAAAGGCCAAGTATTTTGCTCTACTGCTCTACTGTAAGTGTAGATGCAGACGAGGGGGAATTTTAAAATGGGTTTAATGATTTCAAAGGGTGCAGACGAGCCAATTTGCTCTATTGCTCTATTGCAAGTGCTGATGAAGACGAGCAGACTACTTGAAATGCACTTAGTGTTTTTCAAGTGATGAAGATGAGTGACATCCCTCTACTACTCTACTGCACAAGCCAAGCAGACTAGAGACAGATGTCACTCTAGTGCTCTTATTTTTGGAAAGAAACCATTGCATAATTATCTCCTTGATTTTCGCAACGGGCAGAAAAATTTTAGGAAACTGTGTAACAGTTATCTTTTATTTCTCAAAGGTAAAAATTGCAAAGTAACTATAAAAGAAGAAAAACTGTTACAGAATTCACTTTAGAATTCTTTCTCTCTTTCTCTTTAAGCGAACAAAACCCTAACTTTCTATTCTCTCTGCTCGCTCTCACACTCTCCATTCAATTTCTTTTCTGAAAATGTTTGAAAAGTCAAACTTCTTGAACAAAGATGACCAACAAACCCACCTCCTCAACACCCCCCAAATCATCAAAGCAACAACTGAGCCCAGTAAGAAAAGACTTGCAAACAAGTGTGGTCGTTGATTTTGAAACCTTGGTGCACGAATCCGACGAAGTTAGAGAAGACTCAGAATGCATCCAGGAAACGGGATTGAAGTATCTGTGCGAGACCACCAACCACATCTTTGACGATGAAGTCATGAATCTGATTGAAAAGGCTAGGGTTTCGAGGAATCTCCAAGAAATCAGTTATACTCACAACAAGACAGTGATTCAAATCACTGTGAACGATATAGCTCGTATCTTCAGACTGCACAATGATGGCTCAAGGGTGATTCCCCCAAGCGTCACCACAGACGAATGGCTCGCGATGCTCAGAACTGAACATCAGAAAGAAAGGATAAGGATATTGAAGAAGTTCTTTGCAAAGGAACACAGATTCCTTGTAGACGTAGTCAAGAAAACCATGTTGTCCAGGGAGTACTCAAAGACCAAATCACACAAGATCAGCAGGAGATCATGTGTGCAATCTTGATGAAACACTAGGTGAACTGGGCTAGCCTAATGATGTATCAAATAGAAAAATCAGTAGAGGCCAGACAACCTCCCTACAGCAGACTACTGAGCATCATTTTGAAGTACAAGTTGAAGCTGTCTCACTCTCAAGAAAGACCATGGACGGTGTCGAAGCAAGTCGACATCAAGAAAATTGGTAGGTTGCCAGCAGGATTAGCAAAAGTAAGGAAGACCGCAGTGGCACCACCACCACCACAACCTAAGTCTGCAGTACAGCAAAGCGCTGAGAAGCCCAAAAAGAAGATAATTCCAAAGGCTCCTAAGCCTCTAAAAAGGAAACTGATACTCCAATCTTCTGAAGAATCAGAAGAACCTGCCATAGGAAGAGCAATTGAGGTGGAAATAGAGTCTGCAGACGTGTAGATTGGAGAAAGAAATGCAGAGGTGCAGACCACCACTACACTTGCTATTGTACAAACGGGCTCTGTACTTGCAGTAGTGCAGACGAGCGAAGCACTAGCTGCTGCAGTGCAAACGGCTGAACAAGCTGCAGACCTGTAGTAGAGGGAAGAAGGTGCAGACGAGCGACAGATTGAAGAAACTACAGAACAACAGATGTTACAACCAATCACTGCAGTTGAGGAAGGCTCATCCTCAAGAACACTTCCCCCAAAGATTCCTGAAGTAGCAACTCTACATGACTCCAGTATAGTTCTCGAATTCATAAGGGGAGGTGCAGACGAGAATCTACAACAGTTCATATCAAGCTCAATGATGAGTTTTGAAGAAACTCAGGAGGGTCCTCAAGCTGAATTCAGAAGGGAAATGGTTACGAGGGGATTCACACGAAAGGAGATTGAGGATATTGAAGCAAAACTACGAACCCTTGATACTTCAACTCCACAAGAAGTCTCCACTACAACAACTGGCATAACCATCACTGGAAATACAGCAGACGAGCCAGCCACAACAACAACAACCATCACTGTAGGTAAAACAACAACAACTTTGGCTTCCGACACTAATATGTCTCGTTCCATATGCAGATGATGATAATGAACCGGAGATTATCCAAGTACGAAAAACAGAGGAAGTTTGGGGAGCTGAGGAACAAGCAGAATGCCCAGAGGAAAGAAGAAAATTTGAAGAGGCACTTCAATACGTTGAAGAGTTAAGAAGGAAGGCCCAAGAGTATAGAGCACAAATTAATGCTCTCTTGGGAAAGCTTTAGAAGGAGGACAATGCTGCAAGAATTTTCCAAGAAGCATAAACTCAGGAGAAAAACTACAGTGAGCAGTGTACCTGAGCCAATTCCCACAACAGAAGATGAAGAGCTTGCAGAAAAGTAGAGGAGAATAGATGAAGCCCTTAAAGCAGATGCAGAACAGATCCACAAAGAAGCTGCACTGCAGAGAGCTACTCAATAGACAACTCTACAGCAGACTGCTCCGTAGACTAGGATGCAGAAGAGAGTAGCTCCTGCACTACCACCAGCTGCTCTTTCCAAGAAAAAAAAGACCTCAAAGAGCAGCAGACCAAAATTGATTCCATCATGACCTCAGCAGTTGTTCACGGTCGTCCAGATGGATCCAAAACCGTGATAGGGGATATCATAGTCATGATGGAAGGAGAAATTGAGCAGATGATCCTACTATAACAAAAGGCTACTCAAACAAAGGATAGGCCGAAAAGAGCCTTACATCCTCTTCAGTGGAGTATTGAAATGGAAAGACTCTACAATGAAGACCGGAAGGCACAGAAAAGCTCAATTGCATCAAGTTGAGTTTATCCATTCTGCACAAGTAAGGTTGGAGCTCAAAATAATTGACAAGCATGTTCGAGCTGCAACACTTGAAGTCCAGGAGTACCTCTCCAGACCAGAGGTGGACAGACCACCATCTTCAAGAGGTGATAATGATGGTAGTGATGAAGATCAGGGTGGAGATAATCTCACTGATGACGAGCTCATTGATGAAGTTGTTAGGGAAAGAGTCCCTCCAACCACTACAACAAAACCAACAACTCAAACCACCGCAGCAGAGGAGACAGCTGCAGTAGAGCAGACCACTGAGTCTCAAAAGTAGACAGCCTCAGGTTCTGCAGTAAAGGAAGAGGACATCACAGCTGAGACACCTGCGGACGAGGCAGAGTTGCAAACTGCTCCATTCTCTGAAATTGAGAACTTTGCAAATGAGAAGCAGACCACCTTCGCAGTTGCAGAGGAGCTTGGCCCTTACAGCAAAGCAAGTTCCTATAGATGAGCAGATGAATGCAGCTGAGCCACCAGAAACCACTTCTGCAGACGAGTCACTGCCTACAGGCAAGCAACTTCCTCAACCTTCACTTACACAACTGATGCAAGACATGGAAAAACTGTAAATCCCTGATGTTGAAGAGCAGACTACTGAAGAAAGCACATCAAAGGAAATGACGCCCTCAACACTAAGAAGACATCTGCTAGAAGACACTCCCTCAGTTCACGAAGAAACAATTCAACCAAAGAAAGTATCTCAATCCACATTCAATTCACTCCTCGATCATCATTTGGATTGCCGCAGACAACTGAAGACCCGTCTTCAGTTAGTTTTCCCCAAGGACTACTATATGGAATAACCTCCAATATTCCCACGATTCCTCAAACAGCTATTAGGAGTCTCAAACTGGGAATGAAAGAAGCCAAGCTGCCAAAGCACACGGAGACTCTGGTGTCCACAAGAACCAAGTCGGGATCCAGAAGGAAGCAGACTGACAAAACACCATAAACCTCTCCATCTAGCGTCGATGAAAGGCTGCATCAACTGGATCAGAATCTTTACAAAGTTAAACAATGGACCAAGAATGCTCTATATGATTTTGCCGAAGTACTTCATCTTCTTGCAGATGACTTTGCAGCAGAGAGGAATAGGATGAAGGAAAACTTTGATGCTTTCCATGAATTGCTTGAAGGGCTCTCAAAGCCATTGATAAAACAAGCTCAAAAGGTCACCGGCATTAGTCTGCGACATTATGCTAAGATAACCTCAAACTATAACCATCTGCACACCGCACATGCTTTCAAATTCAGAAAGTTGCAAACAACCATCCAGGAGACGCAGAATCAACTGCAGACTCACATCCTCAACAACGACAAAAGACTAACTCTCTTGGAGTCAAGGGTGGATTCAACCCTCAGAAGATCCACAACTGCACAGAACAACATGGCAACTGAGCTCTTGGCACTAAAGGAAGCTATCAAAAATCTCACCCAGAGTATCAATGTAACGCCCCCGGATTTCCGGACCGGATAACACGTGGGAGTTATGCCGTCACGGACCCAGTCCATGACAAGGCCAACCAAACCGAATGGGTTTAGGGGTATAGATGTCAAGGAAACCATAAACAGTAGCCACATTCATAGCTTACAACTTCGAATACCTGTTTTAATTACAGCATTGGAGCAGAAGCAATGCAGATCAATTATTACATTAAACAAAATAGACATCTGATCTGCTATATTATCCAAAGTACGTGAGATCATCTATATGCATGCGAGCTCACACTAATAGCCTTCAGGAGCTGTTGGGGGCATACCTGCAATTGGAAAACATAACCGTGAGCTAATGAAGCTCAGCAATCTCAGGTGTATGAACCCCAATTACAGGGAATTTCCGCTAACGGCTATGGCGACCGTAAAAAATCCCTAAAACATTTTTATATATATAGGAAAATATGGGCGCCATATCAAACAGCATCGCTTCTCATTGCCTTATGTGACTTCGTATTGCTTTTAAGAGTCATTTCTTTCCTTTGTATTTATTTAGGGTTTATGACTTGACTCAAAAGCGGCAACTCCAAGGATATGACCAACTCGAAGTACAGAGATAAGATATCAATCGTCAGCCGGGTAACCCAATAGATGTTGTATATTCACACCGACATTCTTTGTGCGTTGCCTTGTACCTCTTGTGCGCATTCAATGTGAAATCGTTTGTCAGTATTGAGATAATTTAGACCTCCCTACAGAGAGTAACCCATGGCCCCGCCATAACGGCGTACAAGCCGCTACATGCATGCAAAGAGGATGGGGGATGCCCATCGCTCCCTAGCTAGTTCTCACCCATGACATTGACTCAGAGAATTATACTGGAGTGCAATGACTCAAACAAAGCCACCAAGGCTATTCAAGGAATGCAACAGATGATCGCAATCTATCAAAGAAGGGACACCATGTTCGACCTTCTCAATAATTTCAAGGAAAACGACCAACGATCCAACTAAACCACAAGGGATATGAATGCCGTCCTTATCAGTTCAAGGAGGCGATGTTTCTTATTCGTTTGCTTTCCATTAATTCACATGGATAGTGTAACTATGCTCCACATCCCCCGTTCCCTTTTTATTAATCGTTTAACGATCGCTTTCATTTATTTCCCATGAGGGTATATACATTATAAGGGTGCATTCTAGTTCATTTTGACCCCAAATATCCCACCACATATCAAACATGATCATATATGCATGTCGAGTGCTATATTTCTATGCGTATGGGTTATATATATCAAATATGCATTTAGGTTTAAGATTTGATGCACGAAATCATTAATTCCCTGGCCAGAAGGTCGTCGCGCGATGCCCTGTGCAGCCAAAATTGCCAGTTTTTCCACCGTTGCGGGCGCGACCCAGGATGGTCGCGGCCGCGACTGTTCTGCTGCCCAGAACGTCCAGAAACTCCCGTCCGATGCACACGGATCCTTCAATCTTCATTAAAATGAATACAACTCATTCCTCACACATCAAACACATCAAAACATGTCCAAAACATGCACGGATGCAAAGAACGCTTGTGATCGAATAAAAGAGGCGTCTCGGACGAGTGAGCTTACATCGATTAACGATGATCCATGATGCACACAATCACACGAACGAATCCGTTGATGTCCACTGGTCGTTCTCTCTGGTTCCTGAAAACAAATTGAAGAGAAAAACACAAAAAATAGTAATCGTGAGCCATATGAGCTCAATAAAATGTTGGCCCCTTATCAGGGGTTATACAAGAGAAAAAGATAAGAAAAAAAAAAAGAAAATGACCACTTAGATCCTTTATTTCAGTACTCTAAAACTATCATGTCAATCCGACATTCATAACTATCATATTAAAAACACAGTGAAAATAGACAATAGATTTATTCAATTTATCAAGATTTATTCAGCTTTAATTAAAGGGACATCCGCGAAAGGAGATTAGCCAAATAGGAGGCCAGGATATCCTGCAGTGAGTTTCCTTCATACCAAAACGACCTCACAGGGTCGATAAAAGAATGTCATCATCAAGTCACTTTATAACACAAACGGCAGACACAACGCTCTTTGTGTTTTACATCACAAAGTTATCTCATCAATTATGGATTTACACTCGTTTTACTCACTCATCTTCTTTATATCAGTAATCAAGACATAACACAAACACACGCATCATCTTATCACAGCACACATCAGTTACAGTCTGTATTTTACGTCAGCCACATATAGTGACTACGTCCAAAGTTTCCAATGTATATTATTATACTCACGGTATAATAATACTCATCATCACACACAATAAATGTAAACGTTACCTTTTTACACCGCTTCCTACACACACGCGCTCGACGTTTTCTTTAAGTTTCAACAAGAAGCGTCTCCAGCTCTTATAACATATTAAGATTCACATATTAATATATTTCCTTGTGAATATTTGTTCGCGTTATGGAGTTAAGTATATTTGTTCGTAATTCGTGAAAAACCGTTATATTAATATTATGAGGTGATGCTGAGTTTTGTACAAGATTTTGACACTTATTTTGATTGTCCATGATGATGATTTTATATATTGGATATCATTAGAGATATTTGTGAATATTTGGATTTATTTTCGGGTTAAAACGATTATTCCCGATCCAGAATGTTTTGAGACGGCATCCTAACCTCTGGGAGGGGCATCGTGACCTCATGATCTAATGTCTCGACCTCTGAAATGGACATCCCGACTTCTAGAACGAGCATACCGGCCTCTAGAACAAGCTTTCCGACCTCTGGAATGGGTGTCCCAGATTTTGTCCAACATTTTCTTTGGATGTATTTAAATCTATAACTTTTTTCATACAAGTCCAAAAATTATTTTGTAAAATTTTAAATAAAGTAGACTTCATAATCTTTACAATGAATTAAATTTTCCTTCATAAAACCTTACCAATAAAAGTGATTAATTAGTTCAAATTTATATTTTCTGCTAGTTCAAACAGTTTAACCTTACTTCACTTATTAACTTGTATCTCTCTACATACAACTTCAAATAATTATTTATAAACTGTTCTGTAGACTTTCATATCTTTTCAATGATATAAGGATTGTCTTATAAAGCTCATTATATAACTCCATATCAAGCAACAAAATCATCCCGATAACTAGTTTTTAACAAATTGATAGATCCACACATCTTAATTTATATCTTAAAATTCACATCTCTAAATCATGATTTATTAACTTCATTAGAAATAAGACATGTGAGAATTTAACATATATTAATATCAAAACTTATCGAAGAGTGTATAAGTTTTTATAAACTTTTTATTCAAGATGATCACCTTCTTTTATTAACGGTGAATGATCCTCGTCGTACTCGTCTTACCACCTAACTTTTCCTCTTCTCCTCAAACTTCTCTTTCATCTATTCTCTTACTTAATTCTAATCTTGAATGGTAAGAAGTGTTTTGTTTTGTGTTTGTAAGAAATTTTCAACGAGAAGAGAGCTTGTATTTATAAGGATCTAAATTAAATAAAATAATTTAAGTGGATAATTGGTGGATATTTAGTAGGTAATTAGTGGTTATTTAATTAATTTAGGTGGAATAGAAATTGACATAAAGAAAAATAAGTACCAAAATTAGGTTTAGGTCATTTTCATATAAATACGGTATTTTCGTATTAAGACCGTATTTCCCCGTATTCGCGTATTAGGGTTGCATTGCACCCATATTTTACATTCTTTCCTTATTATATCGTCAAACAAGCCTTTTAATCACGCAAAATAAATTATAAAATACGATAATTTACTATTCATGTTAATTACCGTGAAACTAAAATTTACGGAATTTTTCGGATACTTACATCTCCTCTAACTTCACACTTTAAGTTGAGTGCTGATTAGAGTCTTTCGACAAATAAAGAGAGAAAATACATGTCACGAGTTTCTTATGTTTTAGCGGTTGATAGCTTGATGTCTACGATGATATGTTCGAGATCGGACATAGCTTGTGGGTGTTGTGAGTCGCTTTCTGTCAAATCCAGGTAAAGCTCATTGGGTAGCAGTGAAGTGGATATTGAGTTATCTTCGAGGTACTTTCAAACTCAGACTGTGTTTTGAAAATGATAAGTCGTTATTGCTCGATTACACAGATTCATATTTAGCTGAAAATGTCGACAGCTGAAAGTCTACTTGAGGTTATTTGATGACGTTCTCACGAGGACTGTATCATTGCAGTCGAGATTATAGAAATAAGTAGCACTTTCTATGATAGAAGAAGAGTTTATCGCAGCTCCTACAGAGTGTGAAGATATGCTTTGGATAAAGAAATTCATTCAAGATCTAGGGCTGAAGCAACACCGATATGTGTTGTATTGTGACAACCAGAGTGTAATTGACCTCAGTAAGAATTTTACCTATCATGGTTCGATGAAGCACATTAATACACGTTATACGTGGATTAGAGATGTTCTTGACAAGAAGAAGATTCATCTCGAGAAGATTCATACAGATAATAATGGTGTTGATATGCTAACTAAAGTATTGTCAAGACATAAACTTGAGGTATGTCGTTCGATTACAGGAATGGCGTAGTCCTCCACTTCGTCGTGAGGGAAAGATTTGTTAGACCGGGTTCACTCCTTTGTGGAGAAAACCCGATGACGAGAGCCCATACTTTATTATATGAAAGTTCACTAATTAAATTGGGGTTAATATTTATGTGTGATTGTTTTGGGCATAGATTTAAGATTGGTACGTGTGTGAGAAAATTAGGGCAGAGTTGTCATAGCCGCACACAGTTTGGAATCGACAGTATTAACTATTCTCCTAGCAACCAAAGCCTCGGGTTAGAACAATTCAGCTTTAACGAGTTAGTGAGCATCGAAGATTTTGTCGACAGTTTGGGTCCAATTTCTGCACTGCACAGTCAAGTTTGACAGGGTGTTTGGAGGCCAATTCGGTGTTGGATCAAGGTGAAATTCGGTGAACGCGTTTTTACATTATCGATTTTCGATTAGAAACTGACGGTGCATTGTTTGGAACAGTATTGGCTGAGTTATCGTAGTCCAAATTTGACTGCAAAATCGAAATGTTTTCGGTGTTTTTCTCTTGTTTAGTTGATTGGTGTTGGGGATATTGCTGGCGATTGCTATTACCTCTAATGTTATCTATAGAGGATCTTGTGTACCCATTATTTTGTTGATAATGGAGCTTTTAGTGGGTTTTGGCCTCGTGGTTTTTTACTCTTCACATCGAGGTATTTTCCGCGTAAAAATCATTTCTTTACATCTATTTTATTTTCTACTCTACATCGTTTACTTTCTAACAGGTTAATACAAATAAAAGACAATTTATTCCGTGTTGTTTTGTGTCCTACCTCATATCACTTGAATATATAACCGTTTCAAAAGATCCAATTGGGTTACTAGACCCTCTGATCCCTTAGTTGTTCCGTCCCTGGCAACAATCGATTGGCTACTACTGCAATACCATTAACGTACTCTTTCTTTAACATGTGAAGAAAACATGCAAATATGCTATGGTTAATCAATAATGGATACAAGATCTATAAGTCTTCCATTTGCAACGTGTATTCGCGGTACGATATATCTTTTCTTTGCTAGCTATATGTTTTTTCATGACTCGAAGCTGGCCATGCGCCCACCTAACAATGCATGCATTCACAATCTCACAATCTCACATTCTCAGTACACAATTTTCCCAGGTAACAATGTCAAAACAGCTAGTATTGATCATAGCCCACCACCAATCAAAAGAGTCGGGCTTTGTATTGAATCCTTCCCTATCTAGTAGCAGTTAAACAGAGAAAAATTATCGCACGTGAAAAAATAGACCACTACATAGATGGAGCCTTTTTTTTGATCGTTAAAGGCCTTTTGCGACGAAATTACGGCTAAAATCGATGATCGTTAAAACCTTAGTTGCTAATTAGTTTAATTATCATTGTTGTCGTTGATCAACAACCGAAATATATAGGATGTAGTCGCTAATGAATAACTGGATGAATACTAATCGCAAACTTACCTTAGCGACTGAGTTTGAATCATATATCGATACACCGAAACAGCTCAAAGATCACAACTAAATGACAGGCTTTCCCTGATTAGCTACTTTATAAGTTTCAATTGCTACAAACTCATATCCAAACACAAATTACGAGTTTAAAATAGTTTTGATAATGGAGCACTAATATATAATGTGTATAGTGTACAGAGAGCTTATAATAAGATCATGAGCTTACAATAATGTGTATGTGTATGTGTATAGTGTATAGTTGTGTATAGTTTCGAATTCATTGTCAATTGATTTTAATTAGTAGAAATCGGTATCCTAGTTTCAGAAATTGAACTTTTATATTTATATAAGCAAAATCATTCGTGTTGTAAAAAATAGCGTAATGACTGTTGCAAATACTATAGGTTGTCGATTTTATAATGTAAGTTGAAAAATCTATACTGTAAGTTGATGAATGTACACAATCAACCTTTTAGTGTCTTTTATAACTAAAATCTGGCTTATATACATTCAACAAGTTACAATATAAATTTTTCAAGTTACAACATAAATTTCTTAACTTACAGTTTGCAGCAGTTACTACACTGCCTTTTGCAACACCAACGGCGCGCCCGTTTATATGTATATGGGTTTGGAATTTGTGTGGTTAACCACACACAAAGTTATATGAGGCTAGATCGTTGGATTTCCAAATTAATGGTTGAGATTAACAACTTATTTCTCTCTTTTCAAAGCAAGCTTTTAATTTTGTAGCCACACATAAGGAATTGTGTAACTAACCATATAAATATTTTTCTCTATACACACACATATATATAAGGAAATATGGGACTGATTTTAAATTAGCTAACTTGGCTGATTTTATACGTAAGTTTATTTTTTATACTGTAAGTTGAAAAGTTTATACTGTAAGTTAATGAATATGTACTGTCATATTTTATTGTATTTTATAACTAAAATCTGATAATATACATTCAATAATTTAAACTATAAATTTTTCCACTTACAATATAAAATCAACCAATACGTTATTATAAAATCAATATATATATATATATATTCATTAACTTATAATATAAATTTTTCAACTTATAATATAAAATCAATCAATACTTTATTATAAAATCAATATATATATATAACGGTCCAAAGTAGCAATACAGATGCCTGCACAATAAGCTAGCAAGGGCATCAGAATAAGTAAACCATAAAAGGATACACCAAATCCTAACCAACTCAATAAAATAAATCAATCAGAACATAAACTCCAAATCGGGAACGCAACTCTCAAACATCTATCACCACTGGTATAATCCAAACCAGCATCGTCCACAAGAGTGTAAGCATGAAGTGTACGTCCTTGTGTCAGCAAACCGGTGCGCACCTTGGTCTCGGATGTTTGGTGGAGCACATGAAAAGAGGAAAGGAATGAGAAGCTGCGTTGAGCACGTTTTGAACATTACCAAATGAGAAGATGAGTCCGAATTTGACCTTTTCATAAAAGGAGTTGCCACACTGATTCAAAATCAGTTATATCGGCTGAATTTTAAGGAATGTTTAACATCATAGAATCACATACATAAAATTTTTTAGAGAATTTTTTTTATGATAAAAAATCAATTAAGAAAAATGATTTTTAATCGGTCATCATTTTCGTTTATAGAACAGATAAGCAAAATATTTTTTCAAAAAATAAAGGTAAGAAAAATATGTTGTTCGATACATTTCTAGTTAAACAAGGACAAACAATTCAAGGACATGGAGTTGGGTTGGAGTTGTCGTGGTAGGGGTTGTCTTGCACCATTGTTTTTTTACGTCCATTTTTTTCATCAACGTTGAAGAAGAAGTCGGTTCCCCAAAAAACGAGTTTAATTTTTATTGAATAAATCGCTTTCATAGAAAACGTGTTCCAAACAACAAAAATATATGTAATCAGAAATCGTTTTCCCAGAAAGTGATTTCTGATGACGTGAATTTTTGTTGTTTGTAATTCGCTTTTTGGGGAAACGATTTTTTCAATAAAAATTAAACTCGTTTTTTGGAAAGCGAATTCTTTTTCGACGTTGATGAGAAAAAAATGGACGTCGAAAAAGTGCACCCGTTGTCTTGGATTAGTCTTGTTGCTAGTTTTGATCTATATTAGTAGTTTGATTTTGTTCATATGATCTTGTGAATTTTGTGATACCGGATGGATCTGATCTCATGTAACGCTATTATCAAAAAATAATAATAACAAATTAAAACCAATCAAGTACATGTATGATTTTCATATAGATAAAAATAAAGCAATCAAAGGTGTTAAACTACTAGGAATAACTAAATCCATAATAAAAAAAGACTAATTTTAAAGTATCTATATTTTAGAATGAAAAATAAACTTATCAAAAAAAATTATTATTTCTGTTCTGAATTTAGCCCTACTCTAAATTATTTTGCGATCACGCTATGCCCCTACAGTTCCATTGAAACTTTGCGACAAGTGACAACTACCAATTTAAGTAACATGTGTTGACTATAACAGATTCTCTTTGCCTGAATTATTTCGTATTGTCCATTATACTGTTTTTAATTAACAATGCATATCATAACAATGCCATCCATGGGTTCAAATTATTACACTCATGGTCTCTACATGATCGATCAAATATACAATTAATTAACAACCACATTATTCGTCACAATACGTGACATATGAAATGTCCATATGAACGCCGAGACTCTCGCTAGTTTACTTCATCCTACGTGCTCAAACAAGTAAAGATTCGGCCAACACGTCCAACTCTGCTTCAACTTCCTGTACCATGTGGTCGAGATACTTATCGTTATTATTTTTGTTGTCGTGACTCATAGCATCGTCCTGAATTAGCTGCAAATACTCTTCATACATCTCCTCTAGGATCACGCTCTGTTGGCTCATAATCGGGCTCACGTTGTCGCTGCCATCAATCATAAGCCCACCACCTTGATCATGATCATCGTCGGTTAACAGACCATACCCTTTGGGTTGCCCATCTACAGTCGACCCGATGGAGGCACTATTAGTTATATTGCTTTCGAAACTATTGATCCTCGGTAAGGATAGACGGGTGACCTTAATCGCCTTAGGTAAATGAACCTTGATCCTCTCACTTTCTACGATTCCGCTGTCTCTCTTCTTCTTGGTCGCGTAATGCACTCTCTTAGAGTTCTTTCTCTTGGTGTTAATCTCGTCAGCGCCCCCTTTATTCTTGACTCTTTTGATAAGATGAGTGTTCCAATAGTTCTTGATTTCATTATCCGTTCGACCAGGAAGTCTTCCAGCGATTAGCGACCACCTGTTTCCTAACAACAAATGCAGTCGCATAATGAGGTCTTCCTCGTCGGGGGTTATGTTCCCTCGCTTGATGTCCGGTCTCAAATAGTTCATCCATCTTAGCCGGCAACTCT
>JAOVYX010005234.1:0-37530 GCA_035668315.1 Drosera spatulata
GACGAGGAGCCGAAAGCTGTGAACAATCCTTTGGGACTGCCATTATCAACAGATGGCGAGGGACTGAAGAAGGGCACGAGAGTCGGAGAAGGAGCAATTAGGGAAGCAGCAGCTTATGTTCTTGACCATCCAAGGAGTGGACGTCGTGGAGCCTCTGGCGGGGAGATAGGGTTTTCTGGTGTGCCTCCTACTGCTTTGGTGAAGTGTCTTCATGAAGCATTCAACCATTCATCTGATGTAACTGTCAAGATTGGCTCATTGCAGAAGTTTGTGAAGAATGACGGCAGCTGCGAGGATATTGGTCCAATTGCTTTTCCAGTGGAGGAAGTGCATAAAATTTCTGTTATCGATATCAGGCTGGCGAATGCAGACCGACATGCTGGAAATATTTTATGGAACAAAGATCCGGAATCTGAGAGAACTGTATTGACCCCGATTGATCATGGCTATTGCTTGCCAGAGAGCGTAAGTTCTGCTCCTTTTCTTTTCATCTTGTTCTGATGATTGATATGCTATAGATCTATATATCCTGTTGGGAATCAAATGATCTAACCTGCTGATCTCTCGCGTGACTGCAGTTCGAGGATTGTACCTTTGATTGGCTTTACTGGCCACAAGCTCGCCAGCCATACTCTGCGGACACCATAGACTACATAAACTCGCTGGACGCAGAAGAAGACATCGCCCTGCTCAAGTTCTATGGTTGGGACCTGCCTTTGGAATGTGCTCGCATACTCTGCATATCCACCATGCTCTTGAAGAAAGGAGTTGCGAGGGGGATGACCCCGTTTGCTATTGGAAACATCATGTGCCGGGAGACCTTGAAGAAGGAATCTGTGATAGAGGAGATAGTTAGGGAAGCGTCGGACTCTCTCTTGCCGGGAACCAGTGAATCCACATTTCTCGAGATGGTGTCACAGATCATGGACGCTCGGCTGGACGAGATTGCTTAAGTGGGTTCCGTGACACAGGTGCAGTCGTAGATATCAACGTTGTTAGCTGTAGATGGATCTGTTGCATTCTTTCTTTTCGGTTGGAGTAGTTGAACAGAATCGTTGTTTGTTTCCAGTGTAGATATGTGTAGTTTACTCCTGGAAATCCTTTTAGCACATGTTTGAACTTTTTTGTATGTTACAAGAAGTTCCATCCTGATATTTGCTGTAAAAATCATGGTATCGCTTACGTTCCAAGCGTGCTGCGACTGTTGGGATCACTGATGGCTGATGCTATAACATATCCACGATTTCTTCCTCATGAACACTGTTGTACGATGTGCTTTTGATCCCACTACAATAAAAATAGCAAGTTATGCTAAGCTATAACTCGAACATGTCAATTCATATAAACTTCTTTCGTTGTCAAGGTACTACACATATAAAAGATACATAATGATCATTACATTTTCTTGCCTGGCCTAACAGGGGCCAAGCTAAACTACTATACATGGACAAAATCTCCCGAAACATAAGCAACAGCTAAAGTCTATCTACAAAATTGGCATAACAAGCATCGCCTGCCGAACATCTCAAGCACCATAGAGAGCGAGGCCGACATCATGCCCAGAAAAAGGCAGGCGATTCCAACGCTGATCCGAGTCTCCAAGATCATCCTAAAGTCAGACAGCTCTGCATTGTCCATCTTTTGTGATCGTAGGAGAGATCGAGGCATAGAGTCAACTCTTGGCTTTTCGATTCGCTGGCCGCTTCAGCCTAAATCCGGAAGGTCTGAACAAAAAAAAAAAAAAAAAAAAGTGAACAAGAAAAGCGCCATGAAGAATTAAGCCCTCATGCCTGATGGTTGAAGTTCACTGCAAATACTAGTAAGGTAATAGAAGAGTTTACCTCTGCGACTTGCCCTGAGGCCCCTGACTGAATATGCCTTGCATCAATGATTTCATATCAACAGAGCGTTCTCGTGTCATCTTGTCATAATACATCTTGCTACCTATCTCGGTAATCATTGCATCTACCTCTTTGAGGGGCTGGTCGACATTGAGCGTGATCTGCCCTTTCCTGATGACCGTCACACCAAAACCATTTTCTTTGGCAAGCCGATAGACATCCTAGAAACACAAATTTCCATAAACAAGAGAATGGAATTCAATGCATCAGCGTGATGCTTAACTGAAAGACAAGAAATCAGGAAGTAGCAGCCCGAGATGAAATTCGTACCTTGGGACGTTGTGCAACAACAAAAGCTTTGCCTTCACCAAGCATTTCCATTTGCGTCTGTATGATAATGCAGAGGCTCTTGGAATCAGCAGGGTTCTCGAAAGCAATCACATGCTTCGGCTTTGGCTCAAGTTCAAGGTCGGTCGCCATCTCCAATGAATAAAATCCAACGTCCATGTCATCCTCTTCTTCTGCTGGTGTGTATAATTCAATACACTGGCGATTTCAACAAGATAAAACCAACTTCAATATGCATAACGATAATTAACAAATACATTAGGGAACCTAAGGTCCACTATCCTTCGGATAAGCACAGTTAAATCTTTGGACACATGATATCACAAAGGCAGTATTACATGTAACCATGTGGTGCAATGCTGCTAACAGGTGACTTAACCCAGAGACACGAAACCTGAGTCGAGTTCAAGAAGCAGATTCACGGTTAAAGTAACTTACCAACACATAAGGAAGATCCAACCACCATAAATAATCTTCTTCTTTCTCTTCTCCATATTCGCGGTACTTGCTAATCACAGCTGCTTGTCCAAAAATCTTCACTTCTTTCTTCAATTTGCCTAGTGACTTCTCTGAAAGTTCCAATGACTTCCCACGCAGCAACTCCGCCAGCTTATCGGCAGCCTTAATCTCATTCTTAGTCATCCAACGGTCCAAGTCTTTCCCCATGTCTCTCATGACAGCTTTGGCTTCTGGATCTTCCTCCGCATTATACTTATCCCGAAACTCACGAGTCCATTTCTTAGTATGCTCCCAATACTCTTTCCCGTGTTTTTTACCAGGCCAGACAGAACCATCACTCGATTGTATGCTCGTCTTCGACCGCTTGGTAGCCTCCTTCTCAGGTTCTGTGGTGGCATTAGGGACTTTGTTGGAAGTTGAAACATTTTTCTGCTCCGCGGTTTCATTCGATTTTTGAAGGGAAGCTGGCTTTTGCGGCCGAGGGCTTTCGTGATTGAGGAACTCAACAATTTCATCCATCGGGGGACCTTTCCACCGAGGCACGAATTTCTCAGGAGGATCAAACACGCTAATGCCGTCTGCAGGGAAAGGAAAGATTTTAGTCACCATATGTCCTTACTAAGTGAAAAAAAATGCATATATTAGGGGTGCCTAGAAATGAAGAGTTATTTTCTCTAGGAATGAGTTCAGTTGCACACGTATTGAAAAGTCATTAACTTAGACAAGGGTAAGAATACGAGCCAGTATGTGCTATAAATATGCAGGATTTCAAATCCAGAATAAAATTTTCAGATAGTAATCTGATGATAATGGTTTCATGCAAGTATGAGGAGAAACAAGCAATGGCACTCGAAACTCAAAACCAATGCACGCCAATACCTGCTCAAAAGTCGAGATTTTCGACATTCGAGTGAAGAAATTGATGCAAAGTTGCCATCTTCTGAGTTTCTATTTCGACTTTCTTTTCTAGTCCTTTGAAGAAGGTGGCTTTGTCTTCTGGTTCCATCAGGTGAAAAGGGTCTCGGCCAGTCAATTCATTCTCTCTGACTTTGAAGACTATTTTTCTAAGTTCATCATCATTCATCCACTCAAGTTCATCACCTTGTACGCTAGATCGCAAGGCCGACATGTCTACACTGGCATTTGGTTCTTGGATCACTTTATCTCTGGCAACCTCATAGCTATCCCTGAATCCGGCACTAATCTTGTCTATCACGGGCCTGAACTCATGGAAATTTTTCTGCACTCAGCTCTCTTTATCAATAAATGGCGCCATCTCTCCATTCCCTGCATCATTTTTTGAGACCTTGTTGTTATCTTTAGCTAGAAGTTGGTCTACTTCAGTTTTTGCATCAGAACTCTCATTGTCATTATTCTCACTTAGAAGACGCTCTTTCTCGTTAACTACGGAATGATCAAGAGCACTAACATAATGGGTAGTGCCGGAAACATCACTGGAATTATTAGGATCCAAAACCTTGACTGCCTCCACAGCAAGCTGAATACTTTGCTCCATATCACTGCTTGGAGCCTCAGTACTTGTGAGCCCCACAGCAGATGCTTCAAGCAGACTTGTTACTTGGATTTCTTGTTGTCGGACTACATCTGATGAAAAAAACCCACTCTCTTTTCCACAAGGAGTTTCAGACTCAATTGCACCAGATCCTGTCCATGACGGAAGCACCTGTGTCGGAGGTGTTGCTATTGTTTTTGTGCCCGAGGTACTACGCAACATGCCGCCAAAACCAGAAGGTACAACCCTACCTTCAGCAGACTCATGAGTTGTAACTTAGATTTCTTGTTGCCCAACTATACCAGTTGAAAGAAATGCTTCTCTTTTTTTACAAGAACTTTCAGATGTAATCGTGGAAGAGGTACTTCCTGACACGCCAACTAAAACAGAAGGTACAACCTTACCTTCAGAAGCTTGATGCTTCATTTCAGCTTGCACTTTCTCAGTACTCAATACCTCATTTGTAGCCGTTGCTGCTATTTTCACATCTTTGTCTTTGGGTTCAACATTATAAACTTGCGTTCCATGTTTCTTAGCGAGGTATTCCCTGGCTTCATTAACCGACAGTATGACCTTCGGCTTCCTTCTCTTTATTGTTCCATTTGAGAAGTGCGATTGTTTGGTAAAGATACCAGAGGATGGTACCGATTCCTCCAAGCCAGATGAATTCAATTTGTCATGGGTACTTCCAGAATCCAGATAAGTGTCCGCTGTAACTCCAACAAGTTTCTCATTTGAAGAGCTGCAAAGTTCGCCTTCAACATTCGCCCCAGAATCCACTTCACTACTCAGTTTAGGATCACTCTTTTCATTGTTCTCCAAGAATTGTGCTTCAACACTGCCATTGATCTCCGTTGTTTCCCTTGAATCCCGATTGATCATAGCACCATTGCTCCCAATCTTCTCTATGACTTTAGCTGCCACAGCACCATTAACATTCTTCATTTTGCTCGAATCTTCATCCAAGTTAGCATCAATGCTTTCACTCTTCCCTGACAGCTCTGTTTCAGCACCATCACGTGTTCCTGACAGATCCTCATCCATCCGAATATCGAGTTTCTCACTGATCGAAGGTTTTCTTGAAACTGGCTCTGTTTGCTTGACCGATTTGCTTGTTGTCCGCTCTCTTTCAGCTTCCCGCGCATGCCTAGCCATTCTCCGGATCTCTTGAATCTTATGATCCATGTCGACAGAATCCTTATCCTGATTACACCTGTTGTCTAGCAAGGCTGGCTCAGCACAGGATCCTTTAGCTTTCCTAATGATATTCCACAATTCAGCTTCATCAAGACGAGGCCTTTTGCCATTCACTTTAGGCCTATCAACCAACTGCTCCACCACTTCAACAGCACCCTTCTTCTCCTTCTCCTTCTCCATTCTTTCCCTCTCCGTTCCGTTCCAAAAGCCTTTCAACTTAATGAACATAATCCTTGATACCAAAAGAACCACAAATCCACCAACTATCGTGAACCCAAGCGACCTTAAAGATACATTTGGAACAGGAATCTTAGGAAGCGAATCACGCCAAGCCCCAACAACACTCCTAAAGCCACCAACAAAACTTGATTCCTCTCCCGAAACAACGAACTTAGCGACCGTACGATCCCTCGGGATCACATGATTTCACATTCAATCTCCTTGGCCAATTTCCTAGCACGAACAATCCTCGAATTCACCACCTCGAACTCCTCCGATTCCACATTCTCCTTGTAATACTCAATCTCAACATCACTCCTCCTCACAATCTCATCCTCATCGACCGAAACCCGCTTTACATTCCCATGACGATCCATCGAAACTACGAAAATCGGGTCCGACCCAGCACCCCAAAACTCAATATCCCCCTTACACTGATTCACCCAACTCTCTAATCTATCCACAAAACTCGATCCCCTCTTTTCCAACAAACCCTTTTGCTCTAACCCTAAACCCTCACTGCCCTTTTCCAAATTCGATTCAAAAACAGCAAAATCATCACAAATCTCAACTGGGTCATTGATTTTGGGACTAATGGGCCACACCTTTGGGTCGCCGAGGATCTTTCTCCTCAGCGAATTGCGACGATTGGTGGGTCCTCGGCGGCTGAAATGGGCTGAAACCCTAAGAGTTCTGCGAATCGGGGGATGAAAGTTTGTCCAAAAAGAGAACTTCGAGGGGAATTGGAGATGGGTTTTGAGGGTTCTAGATGGGTTTCGATGGGTGAGGATTGTGATTGAGGGTTTTGGGGTGAAAGGTGAGAG
The DNA here is from genome assembly GCA_035668315.1 of Drosera spatulata. Lineage (NCBI taxonomy): Eukaryota > Viridiplantae > Streptophyta > Magnoliopsida > Caryophyllales > Droseraceae > Drosera > Drosera spatulata. The sequence continues at coordinate 6,402 of JAOVYX010005234.1, forward strand.
CTTGGATGAGATTGGGGTTTTGAGGAACTCCATCGGAGGGCAGAGTTTGCATTGGTGATTGGATAGAGAGGAGTGGTGTATGTGTTGAGGGATTTAAGGTAAGGTTTTGGGAACCATTCAAAAGCTTACATTCGACCGGTAGTTCAAATTTGTATCAAGTGATGAGCAACTCAGTAAAATTTGCTCTCACCATGTTCTCGGGGTCAGACATATATCGGGGATAACAATAAGCCTTGCACTTGGCTGGTTGAGTAGGTGTTTGATCGAGATGAATGAACGCGCTACATTGATCACTAACATAAAAACCTAACTTTTATGCATACAAATCATCTATTACGAGGAAATGGAAATATGAGCATAGGCAAAATCAAACTTCGGTTTGACATAGCAAAAGTTGCAGGAGCATCTTGATCTCCCTGAGAGTCAAACACAACATAGAATCATACTTGCCACTAGACAGAAGCACACAGCTCTGCTGAAGCATTAGCATCCTGCTATGACAAGGTTCCGATAGGTCGACAGGGGTATCATAACCTACTCCTACCTCCGGCGTAGCTGTGCATGCTGTGATTTGGTCATGGCGTACCAACTCACCAAGCTACCTAAGTTTCTTTAGGACAGTTATCAGGAAATGAAGTTACAAGCTTCATTGCACATTTCTTTCCAAGCCGAAAAGATCCAGATTTGCAACTACACATTCGAACCATTTCCGACATCATCTCCATCCTCGAATACATGTGGCCATATTTTTTTCTACACTAAGTGCGAAATGGGTACGAGTTAACGCAGTTTCTATGTTACAACTTCAGAGATTTGGGATAGAGATCCCGCCATCAGGGCTTGGCTGCTCTTTCCTTATCTGGCCAGTGACTCTAAGCTTGAGCTCCTTCCTGTCGCCTCCTGAGAAGAAGAGTGCCATATTCCTCTGTATAATGAGCCCATCATGGCTGTCCCTAACCTTCCTGTGGCTGTCTCTGATGCTCCGTGGTGTCCCCTCCCAGATGAGTTTGCGGCCATTGCCACCAACCTCGAGGCTATAGGTATAGTTCCGAGCCTCAATCTCATCTCCCATGAACCGTAGAAAGGCCATGTACACAGGAGCCATCCCCAGTTGGAATGCTTCGAAATGGAGACAGAAATACTGGCCATAGCAGTGAAAGACCTACAGAGTAGCAAAGCTTTGGATTCAGATCGTCTATGATAAGATACAAATAGTACTTTCCATGTCTTCTGCAGAAAAAAAAAAGTTTTAGTATAGTTGGTTCATTTGGTGACACAACTATTCAAATTCAACTATCCTCATTCATTTATTACTTAAATCTTAATAGAAGGTGGACAATACAAGGGAACAAAAGAGGCATCCCGCATTAATATTTGTGAGTCTTCTATAGTTTGTTAGAACTTCAGATAGTATTCATTCCTCAACGGACAAGAAGTATGCAACAAAACCAATAAGCATAATGATGGGGAAAAAAACAGCTTTGATGAGATTCAATTCCCGCTCTTACTTACTGTGAGCATCCAAGTTGCATTTTCTACTTCACGAGGATTCGACTTCACATATCGATGGTTGAATGTTTGTCCCGAGTGCATATCAACCTTGTGATGATCCCTCAGATGAGCTACAAGGTAAGGGATATCGCTGGTGACAGCACATTCTGAGCCGGCATATGGGCAATTGTATGGCCTGAAGTTGCAGGTCATTTCATGTTTGAGCTTACTGTAATAGGGGAAGATCTCAGGGCACCCAAATACATAATGCTTGCAAGGCAGTTCAAGGGATTCTGCGACCTTCTCCAAAGCTAAGCACCTTATATCCCCGAGCTCTTGTCTGCATGTTGGGCACCGGTTGTGTACTCTTGTTTTACAAGTGGAACAAAGGGTGTGTCCGTTGCGGCACTGGTAAAATGAAATTCTAAGAGTTAGAACCAAAATAGGCAACCTTCAAAGAGGAGAAAGTATGTTGTAAGTTGTTCGATTATCAGATAGCACCATGAATACAGTAGGCAATGAGTTATGAACAAACATGATGTCATTAGGATATCTAAACATGGGAAGATAAGAGGAGTTTGAGGAACAAATTCAGCTCCAAATTGTTGCACCACCGACTCCCTATACTTGGAGACATGGATAAAAATCGGCAAAGTGGCATAGCCCGATTTCTATCATTGCTACAGTCTATAGTTCGCGCATGAACTTATAGACCTGAGTCGTGCAATTCTAAGCTCCTCATCTCAAAGCTGCTACAGAACTTGAAGTTTCGAAGGCAAATTCATAGCTCGAAAACCTCTAATGCAATGCAAATTGCACATGAAAAAGGTTCATCATCCCTAGAGCGAATGCCAAACAAGTTCAAAGTGTGTTCCCGGCTATGCAAATTTTTCAGCATCTAGATGCGACCAATATACAAGAATGCTATCCAGACACACTGACCTGATAAATCACCAGTCTCATGGAAGGCATGCACAAAGGATGGAATGTAAATGCACAATATACTAGAAAACATCTCTAAGAAACGATAACAATCATCTTTCCCATTCTATAGTACTAAACAAGCCCTGATAGCCAATCGAGACGGCAGTAAATGTAACGAAAAGAAAAGCATGCATCGTGACAATTATTCATCCATCAACTTCCACAAACTGAAACTGCAAGCATCCTATCACTTTCAATCATAGCCCATGAGCCTAATCTACAAGATCCCCAAAAACTACCAAACTCTAAATCACCAAATCCCAAAATTACACAAAAACGAAACAAAATTACAGCACCCAAATCGCATGCAACCATCCACATTCAACCCTCTAACCCCAAGATCCCACCACACATCTAACCCTAACCAAATCCATTTCTCTAATCACAAAGATCACAACTTTCAAGTCAACCAAGAAACCCCAAAAAGATCCAACCTTGATCAAAACCCAACAAACCATGAACAATCTGTCCCATCAACAGATCCAAAGAACCCAATTTCACCCCAAAAAATCAACAACCACATTACCCAAAACACAAATTCAAGCCAAATCAAGGCGAAATCGAGGCGAAAAATGTGTGTAATCTTGCTTTTCTCACCTGATGAATAGGAGGGTACATTGAATCAGTGCAAACAGGACACTCAAGCAACTCATGAACACCACTAACAGGCCGATTCAGCACCTTCTTGGACGACCCAAACTGCAACAATTTCCTATGATTATTATGATTATGACTACTATTCTCAATCACATTATTCTCCCCAACACTCTCCTCAACCTGTTCTTCCTCATCAGATGTCACACACTCAACACTTTCCTCATCCATTTTGGGTTCAAGATTATGAGATTTGATGACCCAGATGAGGAAATGGATTCGGGTCTTGGAAATGGGGTTTGGTTAGGGTTTTCGAGGGGATTTGGGCATCTGGGTTCGAATTTGAGGGATCAGTGAATTATTGTGAGGGATTGAATTGGGGGTTTTGAGGGGAGATGAGAGGAGCGGATGAGAGAAGGTTTGCGCATTTGGGGGAAATTTTGGGATTGAAACGACGAAGGTTGGACTTCAAATATGGGTCTGTCTGATTAGTGTTGATATTTTGAATTGGTCATCTTTCATGAATTGATCATCCCCATAAAAGTAGATTGAGTTTTGAATCTTCCTGATCAAACATTAAATCATGTAAAATTGTGGGACGGTGGAAGGAAGCTTTTCTTTAACAAATTTTTTTGTATAATATTAAAAAAACTCCCTCTTAGGCATGATTCGATTCGATATTCGAATTTATCTGTGTATTGAATTCATGTAAAATTTAATAAAAAAAATATTTTTTTTGATAAAAATGGGGTTTACTGTAGCAGTTATGAAAGGATATAGTGCATATATTGTAACAAGTGATAATAATTTTATTATTTTTTATATGAAAAGATTACTAAATACGATGTGTTGTATATATTTTAAAACGATCCGAATAGATAAATATTGTTTATATTACAGAACGAAGAGGGTATAATTTAATAGTATGTGACGTTTTACGAAATATCTTTACGTCGTTTAGTTATGGAACAAAGTTAGGTAAATTGTGTATTGAATAATACTAAAATAATCAAATCGTTGTAACTTTTATGAAAGTAAAGGAGTAATACATTATAGTATTTATTCCCTTCGTCTCAAAATAATTATACTATTTCAATCGGACACACACGATGATAAAATGTTTGATCAATGTTGCGAGACGATCAAACGTTATTTTTTGAAACAATGTTGTAAAACAATAATGATAGTAAACGGTACGTACTATAACCGTGGATCAATAAAACATTCAAATCGTGTCGTTTAAATGAGTAACGAAACTCTTCAAACTTTGTATCGAGTAGTACATAAAGAGAAACGTCGCAATAATTATGAGACGAAGATTGTACTTGAGTTTGTGTCAAATTAAAAGCTGTTAAGACGAAAAACGAAATTCTTCAAATTTATATCGAATAATATAATTATTATATAATGTCGTGATTTTATTAGAACGAAAATAGTTCAACATTTATGAGAAGTAGAAAAACAACCGCCAGAGGTAATTTCTTCAAAAACAACATGTAAAAGGACGAAATGTATAGCTTGTGAAGTGTTTCATGAGTCGATGTGAAGATATTGTGTACATCTTGGAAGGTACTTGGATGTTTCCTATACGCGCTTCCATTTTCATTGTTCATTTCTCCTATACTGAAATATTTTGAGTATCCAAGATTGACTTCCATTTTATTCCCCATTGTAAGATGTGCCATTGAAGATATAACCAATGAACTCACGTGAAAAACCACTCCTGTCAGACATATATTTACCGACGTTGGTACTTGTTGCATTAAATGTTAGCTACGAGGTTAAATCTAGAGTTGCATACACAGTCCAATTCGAAGTAATAGGGTACGGTTCCATAATTCTACCAAGTAAAATTCCGTCCGAATGGTTATCCGAAGGCGAAACTCATTGACGTCCATCTGCTCCCAATAGTTCGTAAATCGATCAGTAACATAAACGATAGAGCAAGTAATCAACGGACAGGCTCGTTATTATATGGTTCTCTGTTTCTAGTTGTCTCCGTATGAGATTAGTTTAGAACAAACTGTGGTGTGGCCAGATGGAATTGTCTGAATGAGTGTCTGATACTAAAGTTTGTTTCGAACATACTAAAGATCATTTCAGATGCAGTTATTTTGACAATGTAACCTAGGATATGGAATAAATTTTCATCATTATTGGAACAAATAATATGGAACAGTAAATGGAGTGAAAAATAATTGTAGGGGTGAAGTGATCCTTTGTCCCTAGTCTAAGGAACTACCACAAGGAGAGGCAATTGATGAATGATGCTTTATTTTGCTTGTGATTGATTCTTGCTCCATTGAGGTTCCATCCAAAATGAATCATCATCGTTTATCATTGATGGTTGCTAACCATGCAAGTTTATTTTATGCTGGAGCCTAGATGCCTAATCCTTCTTATAAAAGTCACCCAAACTTATCAAATAGATCAAAGAAATGATTGTTAAAACTGATCGCTTGTGCCTTTCGTGCAAGTTAGAACTGACCCGACGTGGAGTTCTGCACCTGATCGTTACTGTCGTCATTCGTTAGGGTATTTGAGAAACAGTCTTTTTATTATATACGAAGGGAATAAGACTACGTATATTTCGTCCTCTTCAAACCCTATTTTACACGACACGAGTAAGATGGTTGTTATGTTGTTCGCTAATAGCGCACAAACTCCCTGTTTATCAAAAAATTGAAAAGAAAGAATTCTTCTGGTATGACTTAATCTAGTACTGCGAGAAAGTGTTTTTATCCTGATTCCAAATGAAGATCAGGTCTTTCTTGAATCTTGATAAGAAAATCTGACTACTATAGTGAACCAAACCTTTCAAAGCTCTCCTGAAAAAGCTTTTTAAACTATAAAATATGCATTTATGCATATCAAGCCATACTTGAACAAAAGCTGCAATGCATTTAACATTTGCCTGTTAATTGGCAAACACAAAGATAAAAAAGAAGAAAGAGATTCAGCTAAGTTTTATCGTCTATTTGACATGTTACATCAACATTACAATGTAAGTAAATATTAAGGTAACGTTTGGATTGTAAATATGGTTTTGGACAGAAATGAAATCAGCGACGGTTTGAAATGGAGATTGTAATAGAATCAGTGATTCCATTTTTTTCCTTTTGTTTGGTTTGTTTCGTTAGAATGGAATGAAATTTTTTTTTGTTATACATAATGAATTACATTAATTCTTAAATAAAATATTTTAAAATAAAAAAATGTATTATTATAAAGTTCGAATATAATTTTTAAAATTAGGTTCATCTAATTTTGTTCGGGGATTTTTTTAAGAAATTTATCTAATTTCACTTAATTATATCATTAAAATATAACATAATTTTGTTTATTTATTAACAACATAAACTAAAAATTAAAAAAAAACCATTTCATTCCGACCAGAATGGACCATTCCAACCACATATGACAGGAATAAAAAAACACTATTTGGGAGGAATTGCACTTCGCCCGTAATCGTCTATTCCAAACAAAATCCATAACCAAACACAAATTTTCCATTTCCGGTTAAATGGACAAATTTCATTTCACCATCTATTCCATCAATCCAAACAAGACACAAGGGAATTACTATTGCGATGCCATTGGCAGTTACATCCCTGCTGTAAAACCCACCAAAAACGGAGTGGGATCCTCCCCTGTTGAACAGCCAACAGAATGAGATCGGAATTGTTGGATCGATTTTGATTAATTTGATGATTTAATGGTTTTTTTTGTTTATGATATAATTTTGGATGATTTGGTTAAATCATTCCACCAATCTAAACGATCTTGATGATTTGATTCAAAGGATCTTCTCTCTATGATATGATTTGAACCCGTTGAAGCGAAATTACTCACCCATCGGTTAGAGTTTTCAATTCGATTGTTCGTTTTTCTTTCGTTTTAGTGTTATATGGCATTGTCCTGATTATACATGTACACGAGTCGGATAATGATCTGTGTATGAGTCTGATTGGTTATTTGGATGATTGTTCTTTTTCGATTTGATTTTTGTATTGATAATGATTTGTATTGCAGGATATTATTCATGGATGATCCACACGAGTCTGATGGAGTTGAAATATATGATTTTGAAACAAATGAATTAGATGGTTTCAGGGGAGGTGAATGGGATGGTGTTGAGGTCGATCAACTAGATGGTATCAAGGTCGAAGAATTAGATGCTGTCGATGGAAATTCATGTGATGGTGTTAATGAATAAGGTCTGGATAGAGATGGGCATGTCGAAGTCTCCGAGAACGATGGTCCTATGATATGGAGGACATCACTACTATTTTTTTTTTCGTAGATGGATGTGAGCTATGGGGCTGTGGTTTATTTGTAGTGTTGTTGATGTATACTTCACGAACTATTACGGTATAGATGCCTCGTGACTGGTTGTATGGGATGATATATAAGATGTCGAAGCATGTAGGCGATATCTTATATATAGGAAATCGCGTACAATGCTATGAATTTTGTAAGTGTTTCTCATATAACACTTGGCAGGTTTCTTTTGTTTGTTTTGTTTTGTTTTGGTTGTCTGGTTGTTTTGATTCCCTGACAGGTTGTACTTTTTGATATTTTGTCTGTCAGCTTACAAGCATACTGAAATTTGTACTTTTTGATATGCTATTTCCTATCGATGCATGTACTTTTTGATATGCTATTTCCTGTCGAAGCATGCACAACAAACATACATACATAAACAACTACACCAACAGCTGCTGCATAATCCAGATACCATGGACATTAATCTCCTTAATCTGTCAAAAAGACATCGACAAAAGTTATACAGCTTCTCCATCTGCAACATAAATTACTCATACAAGATAGATCCTTATACATTGTAAGTGTGAAGTACAATACATGATAAATACAAACTACATTACATCATGGAACTTATCTCAGTCAGCAACGTTTACATAGTAGTCATCTTCTACATAGTAAGTACCAAAAACATTAAATTTACACCATCATGAACTCAAAGATAACAAAAACAAACATGAAAAATATCATGCCTTGACAAAAAATAAATTTCTTAACAAAAGATAATACAACGATCTCCTTCTTCAGATATGTCATCTCCACCAATACTTCATTGCAATAATCAATTCCCCATCTCGACATCCTCTCTTACAACCAAATGAATAATCGCGACAATTGTAATATCTCCTTCTTCAGATTTGCTCTTTTTAGTGTAACCGAGAGACCACATCCACATCGATAAACATGACGAAGCTTGTTAAGAATATCTCCTCGCTGCGAACTAGTTGAAGCAAGGGAAGCTGTTGACATTTTCAAGTTTAATAGAACTTGAAGCAACTAAGAACACCAAAAAATAGAGAACGAAACCAAAACTGGCCATTATTAGAAAACTATTACATAAGCAATTGCCAATAGCCGCGCGAAAAGATCCTGTCAACGGTCCTTCTATGCCTAAGCTCAGACATCGCTCGCGGATGCACAAATGGCTCTGGTTTGCCCCCATGGTTTGTTCTCAATATTGAGAAGTTTGGCCAATGCCTTGGGCAGTTTGGCCTAGGATTTTATATTGGCTTTGAGCTGTCGAACATTGCTGGAGTATCCTTCTACCTTCATATCGACTTTAATCCTACTGCTATGATGATGTTAATCAGTCCCAAGATTCTTGTACAGCTCTAAACAAACAAACTCAGATATTGAAGCTGGAATTGTCAGACCCGAAATCGAAATCAAATCAAGGATCCCAAATTTCAGAACTCTAATCGAAATCATAAAATCTCGAAACCCTAAATCTATGAGCATTTCATATGCTTCGAAAACGGATACTCTCTCTGTCATATATTATAGATCATATTTTCGTATTCGGATCGTCACAAAATATAGCTAAAATTATCATCTATTACAATACAACCACCACATCCTTCCTTCTCCTCTCTCATTCTCTCTCTTGAACCCTACTCTCTCTCTTGAACCCTACTCGCATCCCATTATCATTAAAAAAAATACTATTTTTTCACCAAATTTCATAAAAATTCAATACGTACATAAATTCGCATGTCGATCAAATCGTTTATTATAATTTGGGACGAAGATAGTATAACTCTTTGAAATCATGAGAAATTTACCTTATGCTCTGGTTTGTGAAAAGATCCAATAATCTTCGCGGCTCGTAGATCCAATAATCGTAGACGTGTTGCAGCAGTATACGAGGAATGTGAAATTGGACACCCTCAGCCTCGCCAGAGAGTATGAAATATGGTTTCTATTTTTATCCAATTGCAGAGCGCGTCTTTTGATGATGGGAAGAGAAGGAATTTGATGCAAAAATCAAACGCAGGAGTTGGCCACCCTTTTTTCCCTGTACGCGTCGTCGTTTTACAGCAGCAATGGGCTGCCATTACAGCACCATAGTAAATCCCAAATACTAACGAAGAAAAAAATATATAGTATACGAAAACTGGCGTGTCTCAGTAACTAAAGCTTCGGATTTACAAATGGTCGAATCAATCCTGTCACGTCGAGATGATCATTTACCACCGTCATGGCTTCGAATATCCGGCCGAGCCAGCAACTGGCTTCTATGGTATTCTACCATTGATTTGGAAATGATTCCCTATACTTCAGGTCATCGCCCGTGCAGTCCTGCCCGGATGTTGCATCCCTAGCATGATTACTCAAGAGCCTTTGAGCTAACCTATCCTTCGGAGTGACCTTTTTCCCCAGCATTGATGCAAGTGTTGGCTTCTTATTTTTTGCCTTGGCTGTGGCTGAGGCCCTGACCGCATCGACTGTATCTAGATAATCTCCGATTGCTGTAGAGCGAGATGTTGAAGCCATTGCTGCTTCCCTCAGAACAGCTTCATTGTGCAGCCTGACTTTTGCGAGCTTTGCCCGCTTCAGTAGTTGCCTGTCTTCTTCTCTTTTGCCTGTTTCCTCTTTACCTCGCTGCCGCACATTTTTTATAGCTTGTTTTGCTAAGTGCTTCACTTGGGCATCCATGGATTCGAAACTCATTTCGTGCTCTGGCAAAGGTCTCTGCTTAACAGACTTCATATCGGTATCAGGTGATCCCATGGGGCTTGATTTAGCGTCCAGAGGTTCAATAGGATTTCCTTGATCATCACGGGGTATAACAGGACCATGAAATGGACAGACCCTCAAATCTCTTCTCTGACAAAGTTTTCCATTGCGCAAAGGAGCACGGCATGGCTTAATATCAACTTGCTCCTCTTTGTATATGGTTGCCCGAACATTCAGCTCCGCGATCTTATCTGCTGGTATCACTGCATCATAATCCACCCTTCCCCAATGCCCATCGAGCTCTAATCCCCTCTGGTTAGCTAAAATATCGCTCTTGGCGCCCCAATGGTCCAAGAATGAGCCCCAGTTCACGACTGGAGCATCTGCTAAAAGTTTACTCCTCAATGAGGTCGAATCCTCATCAGTGTAACCATGATCCTCATTATATAACTTCGCCTTACCCTTTGAATTCTTGGAATTGGGTCGAGAAGCATCCTTACTTTGAATCTCCTTGGTTCCTGACGTCGATGCTAAATCATCTTTCCTCTCAACCTGCATGCTCGAATTGTCAGTTCCATGAGGTCCAATATTGCCCTCCTCCCAAACAACATCTTCATCGTCTCCACTCAAGTCTGGGAGTGAACACCCTGATTCCTCACATTTCTTTTTCTCTGCTAAGATACTATTTCTGATATCAATGAACTCCTTCAATGCCGAATCCCTGAACCTCGTATCCTCCACTTCAGCTCTGATGAGCACAGACAACGACTCCTGAACCGATACCAAATGCTTCGTGACAAGAAGCTTATACAACTCCCTCAAAACATCGAAAACCACCTTGTTGTGACTACTCTCCTTCACCTTTCCCGCTTCTTTCAATGAATCAATCCGTATCTGCTCGAACTCCCTACTCCTATACACCTCGTACTCCTCATCATCAAAACCCTCCGTGATAAAGCTCGTCTCTTCATCCTCGCTTCTCAAAACCCTCAAACACTCCCGAACCTCCTCAACCGTGGCCCGAGTCTCATCCTTCACTGACTCAAAACTCTCCCTCAGCGCCCCAAACTTACTCCTCAATATCTCCTGCGTCCTCGCCTCTCGTTCCCGTCTCTCCCTTATAACCCTAGCCGCATTCTCCCTCAGATTGGGGAAATGATACCGCAACGTGTTCTTCAAATATTCAAACCCTAACCTAATCTGCCTATAATGCATCCCAAACGAATCATTCCATTTTTCCAAAAACTCAATCGCCTTCAACCTCAACAACGTCGCCACAGCCGATGGTGGCGGCAGCGGACTCTGTCGTCGGAATCCTATACTCAAGCTCAACAACTGATCGAAATTCGGCACAATAATCGTCCTGAACAGCTTCGACCGCATGAATAACTCGTCGATTATCAACAACGCCAACAATCGAACCTAACAATGATCACAACAAATATTAGTTACAATCCTTATTGATTACAATGAATTGGAAGTCTCTCTGTTCGCATAGCAACATGGATAAGACTCTGTCAATTGAGGGGATTACCTGTGTTAATGTTATTGTGTTGATTATAATGAATGATTTGAGAATTTTGATTATGATTTGTGAGGATTTGATTCAATTATCGTTACCTGAGAGTGTGGCCGGCTCATGAGATCGATTAGGGTTTGCGCGGCGAGGCGGAGCTCGGAATCCGAGGATCGGACGGTGAGCTTGATCGATTTGAGGAGACGTGGATCGATTTCTGGCGAAGTCGAGTTCGTCGCCTTTTCGATCAAGGCTAACACCTTGCCGGATTTTTGCTCCACCGGCGGCGGCTGCGACTCGGCGGCGTCGTTCATCATCGTCTTCGAATTGAGATTTCCATTTTTCGATTTTTTTTTGTTTTTTTCTTAAATTTTCGTTTGATTTTAATGTGATTGGGCTTTGTCAACGAAATGAAAGAAGTAGTCGAGGTCCAAAATTGCTCAAGTCCCAAATTCCTGGCCCATTTAAGTTCTGACTCAAATCTTTTTCATAACTGGAATATGTGTTAAACTGTTCTTAGGCTACTGCAAATCAATACTTGAATATCTCACATATTATTTGAGGCGATAAACAAAATTTCTCAAACAGAATGTTACGCAGTGGATAAAACCGGAACATCGCAATGATTTTTAGATGACACTTCTCTTCACAAAAGACACGCAATGTTCGCAAGTACTCACGATCAAATTCGCGTGTAATGTTCGCCAAGTGCTCACGATCAAATTCGCGTAACCTGATAAACAGGAATCATCTGAACTAGACGCACACAACACAACTTTCCTCTTTGCTTTCTTTTGCTTTTGATGATCATGTAGAAGGACAAAATTCACATAACAGTATTAGGTGAGAAATTTCTGTTGATCTATTGCGTGCACATTGCATATACAAAAATAATCGGAACTTTCTGTAACCTTTGGTGGAAAGTTAGGGAGTCAACATCCAAATTTAAAAACGAACTGATCACCCTATAAGAAGAAGGTTGAGTCGAACACCACTAGATCAAACCAGGTTGGATAATAGTCTTTTTTTTTTGTGACGAGGGTGTCCGGAGTAGCTTGCGTGCACCTCGATTACCCCGGACACTGACAAGGCCCCCATCAGTATCGGATAAAGCTTTGACCGAAGTCAATAGGCGTGACCAATCTGGATTTTGAGAATAGTGGGATTCGAACCCAAGATCTTTAAAAAGAAATTGAGTCAAACGTCACTAGTCGAAAATCTACGTTGGTTAATAATCTCATAAATTTGGTGACTCTTTCATACAAGAATTGTCTTTTTTTTCATAGTTGAAACAAAATGAATCCATTCATATGGATCACGATCCTGAGCATAATCAAATTACAAATCAAAATCAAAATAAAACAAGGCAGAAACAATAAGCCTGAGATCACCAACTGCCCAAATCAGACAACAAAAGGACTGTGCTATCATCCTAGCAATCCAAAAAAACCAAAGGAAAAAAAAAAAAACAATGCATAAATATTTTTCACCGTCCGTCGTTGTGCTGTTCTAGTATTGGACAGCCGATAATCCAAATACTATGGTGCCGGATCACAATCCCGCATACATGAATGCTCTGTCTGATTAGTCAAACCCTATACATAACATAAGGGTTTGATAATCATACTCCAACATCATGTGATATGTCATGCATAATTGCACAGATGTATGAAGGAAAAAAAAAACCAACACTTTAAGTGCTTAATGCACAACACAATATCAACGACCGATAGGAAAAACCACATGTGTAATCTTATTTTTATCATGAATATCGATTTGAGAGAGAGAAAAAAGAATGTTTCTCGAGCGCACAATGCACAAAATCATTTTAAAAAGGAAATATATTATGCGTATCATGCTCAAGACCAATAGATCTATCAATACTGCCAATATCTTTAAACGTATTCTTCATAGAATACACAAAATAATATGCATATCATTTTCAAAAGAAAATACAAGGAAAATGAAAATAAAATAAGAAGAGGACAAATGAAACTTTTTAATATCGTGGGCATTTCATTATCTAAGACGTCGTAGTGACCCCCCATGTGCCCTTAAATTATTCAGCATATGAATGAGAATTTAGAGTAGGAATAGAAACATCTATAAAGGAAATAAAAAGGCATATGTAATACAACACTCAAATTATTACAGGGAAATGCATAAGCTCCTCTTCAGATACAAATAGTACGATATATCTCTCAGTGGTTAAGAGACTGTCACACAATACGATCCGAATATGAATCAAACAAACCATAACGACACTTCATCAATCAAACCCCTATCCGTACTGCATCTTTATTTTAATTTTGATCGCTGATTTCTAACAAACACATAAGTTTTCATGCATCACGACATATTCCCACCATCCTCATGATTTTATCATATAAAACCCAAACTTCCCTACTTGCCATCCCAATCGTTTCCTCACCTCGTCTCCAATCCAAACTGAAACCAAATCCCTCCTCTTCCCTTCACCTTGCAAAATAACTGCAAGTAAAGATACAAAAACAAAGCAACATGGGAGCCGAACAAGAGGCAACAGATCAAAGATCAATACCACAGCTACCAATATTCTCATTACCAGCAGCAAAACTGCGGTCGGCGGGGCAGCCAGGGATCGCTCCTTCGCCGCTCCACACCGCCGCCTCCGTCCCATTCAGGTGGGAGGAGCATCCCGGCAAGCCAAGGCCCTGCAGCATCGCCGCCACCACGACCGCCACCAAGTGCTTAGAGCTTCCACCGAGGCTGCAGCAATACAACGAACACAGACACAACAAGATACCATCACCGACAACAGTCCTAGAAGGCCCTTATTATTCCCAGTTGGGAAGGTCAATCTTTCAGTCATCTTCTTTTAGATTCAACAAGGGCATAAACCATCGTCGAGATGTCTCGTTCGATGGCGGAAGCAGAGGGAGCAGCCCGGACAGAGGGCTGCTCGGGGATTCAATGGCGCTTAGCAACAGGAGAGTGGGTAGGGATAGAGGGCGGTTTGGGAGCCTGAGGAGGCGAGGTTTCAGCTTCGGGAGCTGGAGGGAGATCCATGGCGGGGGTATCGCCTTGTCGGATAAAGAGGGAGGCGGTGGCGACGGCGCTCGATGGACGGAGCTGAGCGTGGAGAGTATGAGGATAAAGAGGAGCCGTTTAGGCTTATCAGAACCAAAGTCCAGTTTCTGGGTAAATTCTTTCTCCTCCATGAGATACTCTGTCAGGATTCTTACATGCTTGCAATTCACACCTTTTTGATGAATCTATCACCATGCAATGTAATTTCGACTAAACTAACATGTAGATAACAATGTACGACTATAGATATGTGAATACCATACGTATTTACTAACATAGCCAATTACCAAGCCCACATCTGACAAACATAACGAGACTCAATTGCTTGGCATTGAGGGCAGAAGGCCAAAAAAACAGCTGTTTTCCTGGGTTTTTCTCCTAGACACTCGAAATTCATCTCTACCATCCCTTTTCTCTGACATGGCTTCATGTCCCTGATCAAAAACCGGGTCGACTTACAGATCAGGACCCTTCAAAGAGGTGGTCCTTTGACACTTACCCTCATCGATCAACAAGAACCACCATCGTTTAACTCATTCCTTGACAAGATCTACAAAGGACGAAATATAGACAGTTTTCTCCCTCATTGATGCAAGAACTATATCAATAACTACCCGTTAAACAATTTAACGGAGATCAGGATACAAGAATTATACGGAAAAAAATATTACTGAAACATTTTGGCAAAGCATGGTAGCCATGTATGGGAATAGCCTAAATCCAATAAAGTTGTTGGGAGACCAGACCCACAGGGAACGCAAGTATTTGTCCGCAAACATGTGCGACCGGGGCTCCATGCCTTTTTTTTGTCCTTGAAGATGTGATAGGATGATAGTAACGCTAATAACTAGTAGACCGACATTAGTTATTATACCATAAGGGGAAATATAACATGTGCTGAGTGGCCCCTTTAGTAGAGTAATGTAGGTTTTTCATGGTTCAACAAGCAAATAAAATCATAGAAGAAAATCAACTTCCAGCTGCACGATAGTCCAATGAGTTCAAACGTTCAATCATTGTATTGCTAGTGTATGTTTGAGTCATGGTCGAGCGATATTGGTTTGGGCTTCAGGGTCGAATTGGTTACTAAGATTTCGACGGCATAAATAATAATAACACAACAGAATGTAGAGTGCGTTAATTCCGAAACTCTGGTACTGTGAGATTAGTGGTTCTAAACTTATACTGGGAAATAGCAATCTTGAGCGTCACCTTTGCACTCTGGCAGCTAGTATCTTTCTTTACCTAACCTGAAAACTGACATGGCGGCAACTTTCGACATTGACAGGTCACGATCTACGGGGTCTTGAAGCAGGTGATCCCTAGGCGAAGCAACAAATGGAAGAAACACGGCACCTGACTCAACATCGCTTCTCCTTCAAAAGCCATGACACTGAATCTGTGTGGTTTTTTGTAATATTTTAAAATTTTTGATATTTAAATTATATAAACAATATATATTAAATGAACGTGTAAATAAATAATATAAACGTTATACGTCAAAATTAATGATTTTAATTCTATAAATAATGAATTATTATATGAGATGTGATATTATTATTTTTGAGATACTCGAATTAATTATCTGTAGGTCGATTTGGGAAACATGTGGATAAATAATTATTAACAAAGCTTATTTGAGATGGAAAAAAATGAGATAGTTTGGGAAATGGACACACACTCCTCCCGTGTATCCACTGATCAGCCGAAATCTTACACATTCTCCCACGTAATCTCCCTCTTAGCACATCAAACACACCTCACCCTTCTCATCACTCACACATACTCATTCCTCTGGATGGTGGTGATGTACGTGAGCTGTGAAGGTGTGTTGTTGGCATGGCCGTGTGTGTTCAGGTTTGTGTTCATGTGTGTGTACACGTGTGTGCGTTATGTGTGTTTGAGGTGGTGTTATACATGTGTGTGTGAGTATAAGAAGATGTTATGTTGGTGATGTGTTATGCAGGGAATATAAGGGTGTGTATATTGAGTTAGGGTGGGTGATGGCTGCACAAGTATGCATGTATGTATATATTAAGGTCGTGTAGTGATGTGTGCACAAGGGATATGTGTATGTGTGTGTTAAGATCGTTAGTACGTTATGTTATGAGTCTTATGTGCGTAAGGGTTAGGACACGATGATCATGTCCGTATAATCACATTGAGTTAAATGTGGTGTCGTGACATTATATGGGAACGGTAAGGATAGGGATCGAGGATGTGTGTGTTTCATGTTTGATGTGTTATGTGGGATATTCGGGATTAAATGGACTAGAATATGCATCATCATAATATAAATATCCTCTCAAAAAAATAAATGAGAACGATTCATAAATTGTTAAATAAAAAGAACACGGAGATGTAGACCTTAGTTTCATTATCTATGAGATGTGAACAAATGAAAAGCGAACGAAATAATACATATTTTGTTCTTGAACTGTGAAGGTCGATCTGGGCGTCCCTTCTTGTATCCATAGAGATTATTCGTTATTTTCTTGAATAGCCTTGGTGGCTTTGGTTGAGTAAGTGAACTCCAATATTTATCCTTTTAGTCATCATCACGGGTGAGGCCTACCTAAGGAGCGGTGTACAGCATACTCATCCTCTTCGCATGAATGCAACGACACTAAGTCCATTGGTGACAGGGTCATCGGATGACTCTCTGCAGGAAGATCCTTTTCTCAATGACGGTACAGTGAGCCGCATTGAAAAGCATAAGAGGTGCAACGAATAAAAGATGCGAGATATTAGATCGAATGGTAATGAAACGTGAAATCATGTATAACCCAATTGACGATTGACATTCTATCTCTGTATTCTGAGTCGATTGTATCCTTGAAGTTTATTTTTCGAGTTGAGTTGTGAACCCATTAACAAGTGCAAAAAGAAAGACTCTTAAAAGTGATACGAAGGCATATAAAATGTTTTAAAACAATAATATTTGATATGACACTTATATCTTCCTATTATGTTATAAAAACGTTTTTAGGGACATTCGATGATTTTCATAGCTATTAGCGAAAATCCCCTGTAAAAAAAAATTCATACACCTTAGATTGTTGAGCTTTTTTTTACTCATGATTATGTGTTTCATTTGCAGGTATGTCCTCAACTATCCTTGAAGGGCCATAGTGTGAATGTTGTATTCATATAGATAGTCTCGTATGCTTTTAGATATCATATCAGATCACACTTCTATTTTGCCTAATGTTACATTTGATCTGGGTTACTTTTTGTACAAAGTCTGTAACTTAAAAAGATATTCGAAATTGTAAGCCACTAATGTCACGGATTTGGTCCGTGACTACATAATGTCCACGTGTCACGCAACGTGAAAATCGGAGAGTTACATTTTCTGTCAAGCAAAGTTCAAGTTTTCATTTTTTGTTAATGGATCTACGACAAGAAATAATAACGCTGATATATATGATGTTTCGAATCAATATATATTCTAAATTCGGAATATCATCCCATGGGATGTCATGGTATACCATGATATGCTATATTAAGATCTTAATCAATCAATTTAATTGTCATTGAGGGGTTTAATTGTAATTTCATTCTCAATCTATTTAATGATCAACATCAATAATTGTGAAAAAAGAAAAAAAGTTTCATATTTTCTCTAGTTCATAGGTATGAAACCCTTTATATCTGTCACGACAAAAGAAATATGTATACTTATTTCTGTCGTTAGTGTTAGTAATTGTGAGAGAATAATATGATTGAAAATATTTTAACACAAAAAATGAAGAGTTTCTACCAAAAAAAAAAAAAAAAACCAAAAGTCTTTATATCACATACAAAAATAATTGGGGGATTTACCCAAACATACAAAAAATTGAAAAAAATCCCAAAAAGATACACAGGAATCATTATTCCAAAAATATACAACAATAAAAAAAACGGTTTCTTTCCTCCACTCTCCATCGACCAATCCATCGATTAAAAAAAAAAAAAACTAATTACGTCTCATCTGTCTTTTCGTCGTCCTCATCAATCTTATCGTCGTCATGCTCGTCCTCCTTTTCTCCTTTTTTCAAGTCCTCGACTATAAAACCATCTAATCGTCTTTCTTTATTATACAGAACAAAAACAACAATTCAAAACAATATAAATCAGTTGTTGTTTGAGTAGCTCTCGTTCGTCGACAATAGGCCCTTGCATGGTGAAAAAGTATGACGTGAATACGGTGGAAAACAGACTCGACGAAGGGATAAGGAAGAAACAAAAGACGCTCTGTATTTTTTTAACTGACGCTCTGTGTTTTTATTCAGACGCTTTGTTTCTAAACAAAAACATAAAGCGCCTGTATAAAAAAAACAGTGCGTTAGTATAAAAAACAATTGATTCCAAAACACAGCGTCACCTTCATACAATAATCTAATTGAAAATCAAAATACTTTTTAAACAGGAAGATAGATCAATACATCCCAAAAAAGACGACAACTCCGTCCGCGATAAAAATTGAATCTCAAAACCCTAACTTTTCAATCCACAAACACACAAACACAAACATAGAGATTTTGCTTCCAATCTCGAATGGTTCGAATCTTTATGATATTGTAAATGTGTTTGATTTGGGTTGAATGACATTAATAAGAAGTTGAAGATAGATGAAATGGAGAAGATAATGACGATAAGGATGAAATTGATGTGAGAGAGAGATGGGAGGGAGAGAGTGCGTGCGTGTGACAAATATGTGATCCCCTATAAATTGTAGTTTTTGGAAAATATATTTCCGTGTGTAATTTTTTGAGATTAGTTTTAGGTTTTTGTAGTTTTAGGTAATTTAACAACTGTAATCATTTCAATCAAAAGAAAAATATAGTAAATATCATGATAATTATAAAAGACATATACATTCGTATTGTTTAACCAATAGAAATTTTATGAAAATATTTTATAACATTATCAAACATAAATGAAATATCTAAAAAATAATGAAATATCTAAAAAAATTGAATTGTAGATAAAAAAATGATAATTTTTAAAACTTCGGGATTTTTATATAAACATACAAAAATTTGGAAAAAACACCAAAAATATACATAAGAAATCTAAATTCCAAAAACATAAAATTCATCTATCTCATTTAAATCCTTAACCCTATTTTCATCTCCACCCCAACCGTCGTCGGAATCTGACCGGCATCCGTCACTCTGTTTTTTCTATACAAACGCTTTGTTTTAACTTTTTCTTCAGACGCGCTGTGTTTTTGTTCCAGCGCTCTTTGTTTTGTTTAGAAGCTCTATGTTTGTTTCCTCCAAACAAGAGATGTTTACTCCAAGAAAAAAAACATTAGATCCTACAAATAAGAAAGCATCATCCTCTTGGATAGCAATTTTTATTTTTCCCTAATTCACGAAATCTTAACCCCAACCTAGCCGCAACGGCAATCGATTTGGGGATCCATACATGACGAAGCATCAAAACGGAAAGGGACAACAATCGAGCTCGAAATCAGGCGGCGGAGGCAATGGTGATGGAGTGTCATATCAGATTGATTTGGAGGCTTTTGAGAGTATTGTGTTGGATTTATAAGTTTGAGTTAGGATGAATCTAATGATGTGTGTGCTCATATTAATTGTCGTTGGCCATTTTGGGAAGGCGGTGACGATCGGAGGTGGAGGTGGTGGTGGTGATGATGATGTGTGTTTTGGAAAAAGTTGACGAGGAGAAAGGAGAGAGAGGTGGATGGGATGAAATTGTATGTTTTGGGGAATAAGATTCCGTGTGTATGTTTTTGGAATTAGTTTTTCAAAACTGTAGATTTGGGTAAAATTTTGTAAAACTTCATTGAAAAAGAAGAAAAATCATTCTTCTTCTTTTTTTTTTTGATATTTTTCGTTTATTCATTTCGTTTTATCAAGTAATCCATGGATTTAAGCATCGATTGGATAGAAAGATATAAAATTTATTTTGTGATGAAAGATATCTTGATCCTTGTGTGAAATTTTTTTATAAAAAGATTAAACGTAAAAGTGTTATGCATTTCAAGAATTCATTAAATATTCTCGATAAAATTAAAATAATTTCAAAAAAATATATGATGATATACATGTAAGAAGCAAAATATTGACCAGATAACTATAATCCTATAAACGATTAATTTATGAATAATTAGTTATTAAGATATTTTTCATGTATCGCGCGGGTGACGTACTAGTTGTTATATAAAACTCCTGTGTCTCCCCATCACCAATAGCCATCCATTTTTGGCATGAATTCTGAATTCTGATGCCAGATGGAAACATACTACTCTTTGCAACCAGTTCAAGTCCTGTGTGAATTGCTCTTTCAGAAAGATTACATTCTGTTCCCCATGTAACTTTCGAGTGTATATTGTAGAGAGATTTCTCATGAACCTACTACCCACACACAATTCTTTAACCACACAATCTTTCCTGCTCTGTCATTCACTTATCCAGGTTATGCAAGAACGACACGATCTAAGATCAGAACGTTGATAGACGTGAACACAATGAATGGATCTGTATCTTTGACCAGGTTATCATGTAATCACATCAAACCACATAACAGGAGTGATTATCTTTTCCAACATAGAAGTCATGACCCTTGTCATGATCAGCCGTTCGCCTAACATTACAACAGAGTTCACAGATCGAGAATTGAGCATCTATAATACTCATTTATTCAATCCTCAATCTCACAACATCAACATACGTTCCTTTTCCACCCATTCCATCCCAAGCAATCCTCATCGACCAATCCAGCGGCTTAAACACTTGACAAACACACACAGACACAGAAATCTATACAACTCAAACCTATCCTTGTCCTCAGAATCACAGCTATCACACTGCAAAGAGCATCGATCACATGTTTTTCATAGAAATCAATAATTCCAACAACAATGAAGCAGATAGTTTGAATTGAAATGGCTAGGGTTTGAGACGATGAAGAAGAATACTAACAGCACCGACGAGGAACGAGAACAGGGACGACTAGCACTTGGAAACATCATCGGCTTCTCCGTCGCCGACGCCGATCGCCGCGGCAGCGTCTCCGATGATCGCCGATTTGTTTCTTCGATTTAGTTCACCGGAGGAGCTGCTTGGGTTAATTGCGGTGCCGACAAGACATGGCCCAAGAAGGATATAGTGGGTATGGAGTTGAGCCCATCTGAGCTCTAAAACTAGCCCAATGGGCCTCTCTGATGCAGGCCAAAATTTACTAGTCAGGTTAACTCCGCGACGACATAATGATCCACGTAATATGCACGAAGCAGCTAGAAAGGTTTGTCTGTTAAACAAAGGGAAAATAACATTTACGGAAAATTCTCTTGTATATAACTTTTTTATAAATATTCTAAAAAAATATAACCTCAGAAAAAAAAATCTCCAAACATATAATCTCATTTCCCCACTCTTTTTTCTCCATCTTCCTCTCCTCTTCCACCTTACCCGCCCCGTCCCTTCCCATCATCTGTTCTCGTCGTCCCTCTCGTCGCCACCTCTTCTTCAGCATCGTCATCGCCGCCATCACCACCATCGTCTCCCCCGAACTCAATCACCAACCCAAAACACCAACCAACTTGTTCGGGTCCCGCTTCCTTATCTGCTTTCTCGAAAGCGACATCAGAGAAGTGAAGGTCATGGATGATGAGGATGAGGGTGGTGATATGTTGGAGAAGGTGGCTGTGATGATGATGTGCTAAATGCATTTGTTCAATCTGTACTCGGTGTTGATTTTTGAGAAATAGTAAAGACGCGTTGTTTAAATGTTCCGACGCCCCGTTTGAGACGTATTGTTTGAAACAATGCGTCTTTATTATTACAAACAGTGTGTCTTTATTATTTCAAATAGTGTGTTTTTGTTATTTCTTCTTTAGGATTTTTCAGTTGAATGTGGAAGATGAAGACGATTACGTTGATGAAGATGCCATTGATTTTGATTCTCTTCAATTGATGTGTTTTGGGGCATAGTGTGTCATTGTTCGAGCGCACTATTTTAAATAATGCATCTTTGATATTTCAAACAACGTATCTTTGTTATTTCTTCTTTAGGGTTTCTGAGTTGAATGGGGAATTTGAAGATGATTAAGTTGATGAAAATGTCATCGAGTTCGGTTCTCTTCAATTAATGTATTTTGAAATGCAATATTTGATTGTTCAGATGTACTGTTTCAAATAATGCATCTTTACTATTACAAACAGTTTGCCATCGTTCTCTTTTTCTTCTTCATTTTGTAAGTGGACAATAGATTTACTTGAACTCAATTTCAACCCGGTTTCACGATTTCTCTATTCAATTCTTTCGATTTTGTGGTTTGATGTGTGTTTTTAGGATTTTGAGAATCGTTGAATTAAAAAACAACGCATGAAGATAACGGATATAACGACGATAGAGTTTCCGACAAAGGATGGTGGTCGACGGCAGAGAAGTAGTGTCACTGGTGGTGGAAATAGTAAAAGAAGAGGAGGAGGACGATGAGAAGTTGTGAAAAAGACAAAAGCGTAGTTTTTGGGAATTATTTTTTTGAATTGTATGAGTTTGGAGTTTTTTTCATTTTTTTGATAGTTTTTCCCTAATATTTAATCTTTTGAACTTTCAATTTTTTGCACATAACTCCTCTTAACTTTGAAAATGGACACATACCCCCTTTCGATGGATTTTATATTAAAAAAATATTTATACTTTAAGAGAAATTATGTGTTGAAAATAAAGATTTTTTTGAAAATTTAAGAAGATTATGTGATTATTTTTATAGTTATGAGGATAAAGGTACAATCGGATGAATATTTAAAAGGGTTAAATGTTATTTTTTTCTACACAAAGATCTTTTGTTCATCTATATCTATATTGGGTGAAATAGTTGGGAGCTTGGTCTTCTTCGATTCTCGAGTACGAGTTTTATAGACTAAAAAAAAAGTAGATATTGCGTCAGTTTTATCCTTTTATGGATATTCCTATACTCAATCCAGAAACAAACCGAGTCATCAAGAAATGTAAGGTTTGTTCAAAAAGGAGTGGGATCGTCTACAGTACTGCAGTATGGTGTACACTAAAATGCTTCTTCACTCCACTTGCAAAACAAAACAAAGGGAGAAAGAAAACAAAGCAATACACAAAAAGCACACACAACACTCGGACAGCATTGGTACAGCAGGAGGAAAAAAACTGCAGATGATGTTGCTCCTTGTTCAAATAGTTATGTACATAATTATGTTTTTTCCTTTTTTATATTCTATTTTAACATAAATAAAAAACGTAACAATGAGTTTCCCTTTTTGAATTCTTATTTTATGAAAATAGTTAGATATTCTACGAAGAGATAAATAGAAAGAAAAAAAAAAAAAACCATGTAACTCTGATATCATTGAACTTAGTCAATTTAACAAGTGGGTTATGAATAGATGGTAATTTAGTATAGTCGTCTTCAATTTTATTCCTTTTGTAGTTTGGTTTGGTGAGCCAAGTTGTTCATCACCCAACATAATAAAGTTCGACCTTTTTCTTTGTTGTTATAAAAAAGCGCAGTAGTCTGCACCGAGGTGGTCCGATTTCAATACATTGAGCTTTGTCGTAGGGTTTACTTTTTCTCAAATGTAACACAAAAGATGACAAAGTTCTCCGCATGATATGGTTAAATCTTAATAAAAATAGCAACTTCTGCTATTGGATATGTATCTGTTAGATACTGTACAATCATACATGTTACACAAAACAAAACATGATTTTATGATTGACTAGTGATCTTGATAAGTACATCGAGGACGTGGCCGCGTTAGAATAGTATCAAACGAAGAATAATCCAGAGTGTATTGATTAAACTCGTCCAAAGAAGTCCCTATCAAACTTAAAAGTTTGGTAGTGACTTACAAAAATTCAAGGAGGAGTGACCTTGACAAATAGGGGCATTGCCTTACAAAATTAGAGGGTAGGTGTATGTGTGGACCTTTTTGGTTCGTTTTTCGATTATCGCTCGTCCTTCGTCCACGGATCTGGTTCGTTGCCCGCTCATGCTAATAGTGGACATAAGAATTTCCCCACACTCTTTTTCGTTTTCCTTGTTTTTTTTGCAAATTATTTAAAATAATCACATACGCAGCACCATATTACAGGCATGGATTTTTGGGTATCTGAGTTCGAGAATATTATTCTTATCTTAATCATCCAGTTATAGATTCGATCTGAATCGAGTCATTGATCGATAGGTGTTGGTAATAATTAAACATCAGAAATTAGTGTTGCTACTGCAACTAGCAACAACCAATAAATAATTGCAACAAATCATTTACATAAAAAATAACGCATGTGTACGTAAGTACTAATGTATATCATTGAATTGTTGGCTGATTCAAATAAGATTTGAATGTTATGTTAGTGTGCACTAGTAGTTCATACCAGCTAAGTTGTTAGTATAAGGTGTTGTTCGATTTTTTCCCGACAAATAATGGGAAAAAGGTCACTCACTTTGTCAATTTTATGTGACCAGAAAAATACACTGATTTGAACTTTATGATTCCTCAATAAATGGTGTCGATGTCTAATTTATGGAAATTGCTCCCCCACATGGACCCCACTTTTTTTTCATTTTTATTTTATCGTTTCCGTTATAATATTTAAAATCGTTTATAATTTTTAATATATATATATATATATCAAATATTAAAAATAAATATATATTTGAACTGTACACATCAATATTTATAAAACAAAACTAATATTGAATACAAAAAAATATGTTTCATAAAAATATTGAAATATGTCAGATTATGATATATTTCATTTTTTTCAATTTTTTCGGATTTCAATCTTGTCAACTTTTTCAAACTCTCATCTTATCAACTTTTTCAGATTCCGATTTTGTCACTTTTTTCATATTTCTTCAATTTTATCGGATTTCAATCTTGTCAACTTTTTCAAATTCTGATCTTATCAACTTTTTCAAATGTCGATTTTGTCAACTTTTTCATTTTTTTTAATATTTTTTCGGATTTTTACACTCAATTTTTCATATATATATCTTCATTCATTTTATTTTGATTCATCATAACTCATTTGATCTCATCTATCTCAAATAACACCAATCAGAATGTGTTTCATAAACGTCGTTACAAATATGATCAATTTCAACTCTTCGTTTTCGGATTCTAGGTCTATTGGAAATGATCACTGTGGTACAGATAATGTTTGTAATAATCGTCGTGATTATATACAGTAATTTACTATCGATCAGGTTTGTAACTCCGTATATATAATCATATAATAGATATGTATTATATTTTATAATATCGTACTAATATATTATGCTATCATGTTTTACAGATGTTTGAAACGAGAGAAGAAATGTTAGCTTGGACACGAAAAGTAGGTCTTGAAACTGACAGGATCGTGGTTATTACAAATTTCAATGGATTAAGAGACAATAGGTTGTCTAGATGTTTTCTCGGATGTGAAAGAGAAGGAAAATACAAACATCAACGATATCTGATCGAAGGTCAATCCCTACAAAGAAATATAGGTATCAAAAAATGTGATTATCCTTTTGAGTTACGGGGTATACCAAAACCTCCAGACGGTGTCAAGTAGGGGTTAAAGGTCGTTTGTGATTTTCATAATAATGACTTTACGGAATATTTCGAAGGGTATGAATATCCTTCTAGGTTAAAACCACAAGAGGTTGAATTTGTTGTCGAAATGAATCAAAGCACTACTCCACGAGAAATAATCTTTATTTTGAAACAAAAAGATCCCAAAAATACTACTTGTGTTAAAAACGTATACAACGTTATTCTCTCTCACAAAAATTCTGAACGAAATAGGTTAAGATCCTCGCAATGGTTTTTTGAGTCAACTACAAAACAAAAAAAATATTTGTATGATTGTCGAACACATCCTGATACCAATGAAGTCACGGATATTCTATGGGTCAATCCTACAAGTCTTGAGTTGTCTTTCACTTTTTCGACTGTCTTAATTATCGATGCCACATATAAGACCAATGAATATCGTATACCACTATTAGAGGTCGTCGGTATCACATCAACCCTTGACACCTATTCTCTTATGTTCGCCTATTTTCGTAGTGAAGATACCGAACGTGTAACGCCCCGATTTTCAAGTCCTTTTCTGAAAATTCTCGTGACATTACTGCCATCAGGGTCCTACAAATCCTAACCAGACAATTCAACTTAACACGGTTTAGAATAAGTACTAAATAAAATAACACTTAAAGCATCATCATACTAAGTCCACAAGTTTATATAAACATTATACAGATACGCGGCGGAATCTTGAAATACTGTCTCAAACATATTTATTACAAACATGATCATAACTTAATCAATATCAATCTTCATTTCTTGCACCTAGAAAGAAGGAAAAATAGAGAAATAAAAGAAACGCAACGCCGTGAGCTATACGAGCTCAGTAACGTGCCGGCCCCCTCTTCAGGAGAAACACAAAAAGAGAAAAGAGAAAGAACAATCTGTTCTGATACTACAACATAGTCAGTCATGCAAACAAACAAACACGACGGACCATAGATACCCTCTTGTTAACACTGTGACCTTGGCCAAACATGTAAATCCATAGCTTTTTCGAGAAGCTTAAAGTCCGGGGTCACTCGAAACAGGGGATCAACCTTTAACGACGTCCAAGGGTCTCTGACAGCGAGATACCCCACTACCTGACAACCTCACAGGGTTATCTACGCGTATAAGATGATTAGTCATAACTACTCATCCCTGTACAGTTTAACCTGTCATCTTCCCTAAGTCGCAGTGTAACAACTCAGTAGGATTAACAAACTCGGTGTTTAACCTTACCTCTCATGAATTCATTCCTACTTTGCATGTTCATCTTTAACATGACATCATATATAGGATTAACTTCTATTAACCCTAACGTTTTATTCATTATCGTGTGCTAAACCTTATAAACCTATCACTTGTCTTTATCAAATTCATATATATCGTACAGGGTTAATGGAGCAAAATCTACCCAAACCTTAGCATTATGATTATCAGGGTTAGGTTACCATGAACTGCGATAAGCTATAGGTTCTATCATACAATCATATAATAACACGAAAATGCAAACATAACACAACACAATATCACAAAACGCACAGGGCAAAACTACCCATCACGCGTTAATATACCACTAGTATATTAACATATATCGCCATCCAAATCAGAAATCTAAACGTTACCATGTGTGTGAGTCTCGGGTTGTTTACTTTATACCACAGGAAAATAGTTTACGTATCAGTTCCTGCACAGTATAAGTACGATACGTTCGTTACTACATACTTCTTTCATATATTTCGTTATTTCTACGTATTCATGTGTATTATACGTCCATAAATAAATCTATTACGTCATTATGTGTTCCTATGTACATTTCGTTATTTTCTCGTATTTACGAATATCGCACAAATATGTAAACTTACATACTTTTATTCAACTTTGTATTCTTGACCTTTTATACAATCAAACGCGTACTTTGTTATAGTTTCTTGTCCAAATACTGTATTTAAGTAGACATAAAGGGTATACGGCTTGATATGATACATAAATACATTGAAAAATAATTTTTTGGACAGGCTGAGAGGCGTCGTGGTCGCTACAATTCCTGTCGCGGCTGCAACTGAATTCAGGCAGTGGCCTGACAGGGTTTTTTTTCAGATTTTCAGGGCTAACTTCGAACGTACATAAATTCTTCGTTTCTGAACCAAATTGAGTGATTCTTGATTCATTGGAAACCTCAAGAAGTCCTCTACAACTTTGATCAAAGACTATTTTACTGAATCAGCCTCTAACTGGGATAAAGATGCGTTATAATGTCGAACATCAAAGCTGTCCAAGAAACTGATTTGGCTGATTTGTTCGTTTTTGCGTTTTTCCCAACCAATTCAATCCCAAATGATCTAGAACTTCATAGACATAACAATTACTTAGTTTTTATCATGTTTGTTCAGTTTGGGATTGTTTGATACATAAAATCTTAGGTTTTGGGATCTCACGAGTATAACTCGTCTATTGGTTCAAATATATTTCTTCGTCCGCGGCCTATTTTTCATGTTGTTTTCTTCTTTTGTTTTATCACATATGATTCTTTAAGAGTTGAAAACAGAAGTGGCATAGCTCACCCTCTAGTTGAAACAGTTTTTAGTCCGGTTTGCGTTGGTTTGCTTCCTTTGGCGTGAAAAACACCCCTCTTGTTCCTTTGATGGTTCGAACGCCTTCTCCTCCTCTCCTTCTTCCTTCCAGCAATTACCACAGCCTCGCCCCGAGCTGTTGTGATCCTTGAGACCAAATAAAGAAATTAAAAAAGAATGAGAGAGAGGAAGAGCAAGAGAAAGAAGAGAGTGAAGTGAAGAGGAGAGTGAGGTGTAGCTTCCTTTGCTTCCTGGAGGTGATGAAGATGGGTGGAGGAGTGGTTGTCGTGGCCAGATCTGGGAGGGAGGGGTGGAGATGGTAGGAGAAGTGGTGGGAAGAAAAGGAGGGAAAGAGGGTTTAGTAGGTTGTTTTGAAAAAAAAAATATCCCCGTTCCGTTTAATCGCAGGACCAGTTAATCCCAAATTTTCTACAGTCTTCGCTCAAACTTTACCACCGTGGTCGAAAAATCATGTTATTAATTAACATCTAATTTTTCAAATTTTTTCACGACAAAAAGTTACCCCAACTTCGTCACAAGTTTTAATGTTATAAACGTAACGTTACGTCTCAAAACTTTGAAATGAGATTCGTTTTTCTGTTTTAATTTATTATAAACGAAGAAACGCATATTTTGTTACGTTTATTAATTTACGAACTATTATTTGATCATAATTTTTACATTTATTTGATTTCAATTTTTTGAGGGTTTACAGAACGACTCACTTGGGGTTTGACTAGCTTGAAGAAATGGATAATTGAAAAGGGGGTCGAATTATCTTCAGTGCTCGTTACAGATCGAGATTTGGCGTTACTGAATGCCATCGAAACATGTTTTCCTATGACAAATCATATGTTCTGTATTTGGCACATTAATCAGTGTGTGATGAAGAAATGCAATCCTATTGTTCGTACACAATGGGAAGATTTTTTAGTATCATGACACTCCCTTCAATTCATCAACGCCATCATCATATCAAAAACAATGACATGTCTTATATGAGGACTTCAAAGAATATCAACGAATCATTGACTATCTTTGGGAGACGTGGCTATCGCCATATAAAGAACGTTTTGTTGCAGCGTGGACAAATCAGTGCATGCACTTGGGTAGCAATTTAAGTCAGAGATATGAGTATAATTCTTATATATAATGTTTTTTAATTCGTTAGTTTTCTTATAATTTTTTTTCTTTCGACAGAGTCGAATCTTCACATTCAAGGTTGAAACTGTATTTGGAGGATACAATGTCATCACTGCAGACATCGTTCAAAAAAATTGACAAGATGCTGAAGATCCAATTTGTAAAAATTCAGAATTCATTCCAAAGATCAATTAACATTCCAAGACATAAACAAATAAGGGACTCAATTTATGAACTGGTACAATATCGTATTTTTTTTTACATGTTGAAAAAAAAAATATCATCAGGTATCATAATTTTATAAAGCTTCTCCTTAATTTGACATTTATGTCACTAATTTATGATTAGGTACGATGTCGTGTTTCTTTAGAAGCGTTGGAGAAAATACATCATCAGTTCACGTTATCTTGTGAAGCTTCTCCTGAACTTGTTGGTTTGTGTCACTATTCTTTCAAGACTATATATGGATTATCATGCATGCATGATCTTGCACGATATCTTAACCAGTCTATCCTGATTTCATTATCTAGTATTCATCCTTTCTGTCAAAAACTGTTTATGCACTAAATCATTTCTAACCATAACGAAGCACCATAAGATAGAACATCTCGATTTCTTGAGTTATTACAAGGTTTGAAATAGGGTATGCGAGAACATATGATAGACAAGATTATCGATATGACAGATCCAACTCAAAGCACAGTTCGAGTCCCTTCATACAACATAGAACATAAAGGCCGACCATCTGATAAAGAGGAGCTCAGTTCAAAACGTATTTCTTCATTCTTAGAAATATCTTCTAGGGGATCTGCTATTTCACAAAGAAAAGGAAGACGTAGAAGGGAACAAGGTGACGATCTACCAATCTTGGCTCAACCCAATCTTGGTCCTTATACTGACCGATTACCACAAGCCTTTCTGCGTTATATTTTCCTCATCATCGATGTTCGAGGTGACAATCATTGTGGATTCAGAGCAATAGTAGCACAACTCGATTATTGTGAAGACGAATGGGCTCGAGTACAAACAGATCTCATGGAAGAGATAATATTAAACAAAACTCAATATGATATAATATATCAAGAACAAGGTGTTACTGATAGGTTACTGCACTCACTATATTGCTTCGACTCTGTTGCGGGTATGGAGCACTGGATGGACTGTATGTCTTTGGGGATAGTCATTGCTTCAAGGTATAATGT
>JAOVYX010005245.1:0-37526 GCA_035668315.1 Drosera spatulata
TTCATAGTCACCATACGGTTCTCTTTGACCTCCATGTCCCCATCCTGAGAATGATAGGAATATCCTTCACGATCAAGGGAACCTAAAACGATAAGTTTTCGCCTCACAGTTGGGCCATATCGAACATTTTTCAATATTCGCACAACATCATCCCACATCTGTATACGAACATTTCCCACACCAAGAATCTTACAGGCGAAATTGTTGCCCATAAGAACTATGCCGCCATTGGACTCAGCAAATGTGGCAAATCACTCCCGATGCGGATAAATATGAAAGGTGCAACCGAAATCCATCACCCACTCTGAAGTGGATGCTATCATGGACTCCACGACGGATGTAAGAATGGTCGAGACTGTCTGGGTTTCGACAATACCAGCGACTGGGGTTTCCTCCTTCTTCTGCTTGTTCTTCACTTTAGGAGATTCGTTTCTCCAATATCCCTTCTGATGACAGTAATGACAAGAGTACTGTTTATCGGAATACTGTGTAAACAGTGTCTATGTCCGTGCACTGTTCAAACAGTGTTCGAGCACTGTCTCAGTACTGTTCATCCGAGGGGAAAAAATTATTTTTGTGAAAAAATGCAAAAAACTGACCCGCAAAAAATATAACTTAAATCCCAAACTCAACAACTTTCGTTTCTAAGCCTACGTGGACAAACCCGGTGTAAGCAATAAGGATTAAAACGTTCCAAACTCTGATATCAATTTGTTACAAACGGGTCTGCTAATTACAATATAAACAATAACAAGTGCGCAAAAATAAATGAGACAAAGATTTTTACGTGGAAACCCTTGCGAGAAAAACCATGGGCGGTCGCCGATGACGAAGAATCCACTAGTCAAATGAGAAAATACAAAAGAAGCAATACGAGTACCAAGAACTCGTGACAAATAATTAAACACCCTCACTCTAATGTGTTTAAAACACCAAAAGCTCAAAGCCACTGCCTCTTCCTCTCCTTCCCTTTGCTTCTCCTTTCTCTACCACTACCTCTCTGTTTCTGCCTCTTCTTCTTCTTATATACACCATGAAAGAACAACATGGAACAAACACGGAAAAGGCACGCGGGGAGGAGAAGATGATCGCGCGGAGAAGAACGCGAACACGCTGAAGGTCCATGCGGAAATGGATTTGAGGCACACCATCAACACTTTGTACCCCGCATATCAATCAGTTAGATGAACCCACAAGAAGTTGCTTTCAAATTGATGGATTCAATTATTAAGGAGCCGTTGCAATTCAAAAACTGGCCGTTAAAATTCAAATCACAATGGATCAGTACTATTAATTTTTGTAAGGGTGTGGAATATGCACAAGGGAATTGTTTTATATATATATCTCTTTAAAATGATTCTTAAATATGTAGAATAGTGATAAAGATCGATTGTGAAGAAGTTGCAAATGGCTTCATTTTGAGAAAATTTGTGTCACGTATAAACTCAATTAAAAAAATCACTCAATCATGTACCTCTTTTTATGTGAACGATGTTGCGTAATGAAACATTATACGTTGGGTTCCCATAGTAGATTAACCCAACATTTTTCTACTTGTGAGATGTATGAATGAAACTAGCGTTTATTCATTGGTTTCTTCATCAGTGCTATTTTGAATGAGGCCGAATAAAGCAAAAAGAACGAACAAACATGTTATGTAACTATAACAGAGGGTATTAATTATCTAATAGACTAATGCACTCTGCAGATGTCGAATCTTTAGACCACATGATTAGAAGGAGGAATATATTATTGGACATTATTGTTTTCTAAAGGTTTGAGATTCATTTAAACATATAGTATTGAAGATAAATTTCAAAGTTAAGGATTAACGGCGTTTATTTTACTCTATGATTGCTCTTGCATTATAAAGGTCATACATATATAGTGGTATGAATAAATTAAGGAATATAGTAAGCTTGATGAGATCTAAGGAGTTCAACGCAGGTATTAATGGGAAGCACGTACGTATTGCCATTTTATTATTTTATTGCAATCACAATAGTAATACTAAAATACTAAACATACTAATTACGTAGACGTACATGCATAGATTATCCATGTGTTATTTTAATTAATCCCTGCTATAAGTTGTCTATTGCGATGATAGTCAACGTTACAACAGATGAAATTATTTGACTAAAACAAAATGCATGGGAGGACAACTTTAGACATAAATAACCATCACCATTAATACTCGTGTCACTCAACCCTCTGACTCTTGCATGGGAGCATCTATCGAGAGAATGTGAAAGCCCAAAATTTGTTTATTTACAATTGCTGAAATCCAGCAGCTTTTCTCCATTTATTTATTTATTTATGTTTATCCAAGCAACAAACTAAGAGTAATTTACGTAAGAGTAATTTACATGAGAATTAGATGAGTGTCTTCTTAACTGTGTGGTTAAGGATCGACATATACTGAGTCTATATAAAAAAAATAATCTCTCTGTTAATAATTATAGATAATGATAGAATCATAAATCTTTTCTTTCCATCTCCGGGACTTAATGGATAAAATATGACTCTCAATTCATAGATTTGCAGCGAGCAATATCCGGTAAGATACTATCATATAGGCCTTTGTCTTAAAAGTGGACAATATTTTGACATCAAAGAAAACTAGCTGCACAGACACAATTTGTGTGATCCTGTCAGTACTTATATTTAGTCACCATTAAATTGAGGTCATCCTATGTTTAATTTATTAGCATTCCAAGCCAATTTTTTGCTACAAGATCTAAGTATTTCTAGTTATGCTGTACTGAATAATTATAAATTATTCAACCTTAATTTGTTTCTGTCATAAGAGTTAGTTATAAGTGCAACTTGCATGTTAATTGTGATTATTTACTTAGGAAGTAGCTGAAAAAGGCAAGCTTCGACTTTTTTGTTATAGGAAGAGGCAAATGATCAAAGAGTTTATAATTACCACGACTAGCACATTACTTCAAGTTGGCTATTCTACTTATTATAGATTGGTTCCATCAAATTTAACAGTGTTTTGCCCCTGATTCATCAATAACTCAGGCCAGTTAGGCTGATGGGCGTGCAAATTAAAGAAATAAGATGCTTATTTGTTGATCATCAGAATTATGTGCAAGTTAATTCAATGAAACTATATTCTTGGAAACAATATCGAGTTGAATTTGCAAAGCCATACATTTTCTTGTTATTTGTACAAATAACATGAAATTTGCAAATACAGAGCTCATGTAACTTCTAATGACATACATATGAATTACCAAAATTGGAGCTTTTTTTTTCCCGTACTTATTAACATACATATTGCCTATTTAAGATCAAAATTAAAAAATTATTATTTTTATTTATAAAATTCGAATTCAAGATCTTATTAGTAAATCGAATATGTTGTCAGACAATCCTATATGACAGACATTTTCGTTTTGACTTGGTTACAAAAAACGAGGGATCGAAGGGTCACTTGTAGAAAAAAGTTTCATGTCAGATAAGAGATCTAGAGATGAAATAAGAGTATCTATCCACCCTAGAAACAAGGGGCCCTTGAATTGAGTATTATAAATAGTCAAGGCATAAACATTCTGTTTAACTACATTCAATTGGTGGGTTGGTTCCTCGGAATGTGTTCATTTTCAGAAGGTAATTAACTGAATTAATTAGTTTTTGGATTTCCAGGAAGGTTAGGAGGCTAGACTGTAAAACTCAACGGGCAAAGTTAAAGTACATGCAAGCAAAAAACTTGGGAAAAAACATAGGTAGGCCCATTTTGAGTATAGATCGTAAGCTTTGTTTCATTTTCAAACACCCAATGATGCATAATGCACTAAATGTGTTCTCTTATACGCATAAATTTTCCCACATATGTCAGTCTATGTTTTCAACTTGCTGATCTAACAACTCGAGGCATCTATCTAGCTTGGCATATCTTTTTATCATGAACTAACCTTCAATCAATCTCATCGAACTCTCCTATAAAACCCATGATCCCATCTCCCCAAGAATTGTCCTTGTCCTATCTCTTTCTTTGTCTCTCTCATTAGGGTTTTTTTTTTTTTTTTTTTGAATAACACTCTCAAAACTCATCTTGACCCTTTTCATAGGAAGTTTTTGAATCCCATTTTCGCTTTCACCTTCACTTATACAAAAATGCTACAAGACTCATCATCACCAAGGATCCAATTCCAAAATCTATCCGCCACCTCATTGTATGGATTTGACGATCCATTAGGGTTTCGAAGAGATCATGATCTATTACTTGATAGCAACAATAGCAACAACATTGCCATTACTAGTACTAATCACAAGATTGTTGGGAACACAAGTAATAACCAAGGGCTCATGAGCCACTCTTCACCTCTTCTTCCTACTTCGTCTAGCAGTGCTAACTCGAGCAATGGGTTCACGATCCATGGTTCGAGCTACCTATCCAAAGAGGCGAACCAATCCCTCATAAACTTCAAGATGGTGCAGTACAAGTATGGCAGCGATTTTATGCATGGAGGTGGATCTCTTCTAAGCTTTCAACATCAAAGCTATGATCAAAGGAGTAGGTACCCTAATGAATTCCCTATATGGGAAGATAGTAACATAATTGGATGTAGTAGTGCTCTTCAAAGCCATGTTAAGCTTAGCAACAACCTAAGTTCTCTTGATGAAGTCAACTACAATTGCTTCCAAACATCTAGTGGCAATCAATACCTTGGAAATGGATGGTCATCATCCCCATTTGTCGACTCGACATTAGTGGCGGATCGTGTTCAAGATTCTAGAACACCGATAGCTCGGATCAACAAGCGCCCTCACCCGGTAAGTAGTACTAATTCCTTCTAAATACTATGATATTGTAGCTAGCTAGACTGGCTCATACATGTATGAGTTGGATGGATTGATTGATCAAAAATATATCATGGATGCATGTAGGATGAGGTGAAGAGCATGCAAGGAATGAAGAAGCAATGCACTAGTAACTCAAAGAGCACCAAACCAAAGTCCACAATCTCCCCAACAAAGGATCCACAGAGCATTGCAGCCAAGGTACTTCTCCTCACTTCTTAAACCTTATGCTGTGTTTATGTATAACTATGACAAGATGCGCTTTGTGTGCTCGGATCAACTCATTGTGAACTAAGTAATGACCACGTTAACAATTCTCTTGGTTTTTCAGAATCGTCGAGAAAGAATAAGTGAAAGACTGAAGATCTTGCAGGATCTTGTACCAAATGGTTCCAAGGTGAGATAGATACTTTCATATGATCAAAGGAAGCAAGCTAAAAACTGTTAAAACAGCCAATTTCAGTATTAATATGATTACAAGGTGCAGGTGGATTTGAATACCATGCTAGAGAAAGCAATCAGCTATGTAAAGTTTCTTCAGTTGCAAGTGAAGGTAAGATCAATTGTTACATAGACTTTTGTCTTTAGAGGCTTAGATCTTTGTCGTGCACAATTTATGGAAATATCCATTGATCAATTGTGTAGGTATTGGCGGCGGATGAATTCTGGCCTGCAGCCGGAGGCAAAGCACCGGATATTTCTCAAGTGAGGGAGGCCATTGATGCCATCTTGTCTTCTCATAGACACTCGAACTGACTCGGACCGACAAATATAGCAAAACAAAAAAGAAGAGAAATAGATGAAGATTGTACCCGATAACTCACTTTGTAAGAGAGAAAACCAGATTGGATTGGAAGTTGTCATCCTGTGCATGATATGTGAGATCATGTTAATCAGTATCTACTCAATAACACTAACTAATGTATTGTCTGATACATAAACTAATTAACTTTCCTTCCACATGATAATGCTAATTTATCCAAAGAAGAATGAAATTGAAAGGCGATGGTCAATTAAAAAGTTACATACACAAAAAGAAATCAAATGTTGTTTGTGAAGAGACTAAGTTTCTGATCAACAAAAGTGCAAAAAGACAAGGGGCCTAGATTTTCATGTTGTTGATCTTTCTTGTTTATTTTTGAAGTAATCAAAAAATAATTTATTGATTGAAAAATGGAACTTTGCGAGTGAAATTCAATGCAATAATCAATGAAGGTTGAAGAAGATGAAGAAGAATGGAAAGAGAAAGGCGATTTGTCCAACAGCGGTTTCAGCTTGACACTCGGAGAATCTATCTTTTTTGTCCTCATTAATTTGCTTGTGTTTCTACATATATGTCAACAGTTTAATTAGTTTTTACAATATAAATTTCTTTGCAGGTGGAATTCGATTCACTGTCCTAGGTAATTTATTGATGCTCCAACGATAGATTCTAGTAACGATGTTTTTGCCTCTGTCGATGTTTGCCTCGCATGTAGTGTGCCGATGGTTTTTGCCTCGTATATAATGTGTGCAACTAAATTTCTTGACATAAGCTTCATTTTTTTGTTTTTTTGTTTTTTAGAGTTTTCGTGAAGTACGATTTGTAAAATTTATCCCCGAGAAAATATCATAAACTAATTTTAAATCCATGACATCCCAATTTATTAAAAATATCTATACTACCCTCCACACGCTCTCTCTCACTTCGACTCCTTGAGCTCTCATCAATCATGGCGTCAACAAAGAAGGATCAATTTCCTCTTCTCTTCATGGACTAAATGTTGGAGCGTCTCGCAGGCAGCTCACATTTTTGCTTCCTAGATGGTTATTCGGGGTATAATCAAATTATGATCGCTCCTGAGGATCAAAGCAAAACAACATTCACATGTCCCTTTGGCACATTGCTTACCACAGAATGCCATGTGACTTACGTAATGGTTCAGCTACATTCCAGCGATGCGTCATGTAAATTTTCTCAGAGTACATATAAAATATTATTGAAAATTTTAAGGACAACTTCACGGTTTAGGGAAGTTCGTTTGTAGAGTACTTGAGCCGATTAGAACTTGTGTTGCCTCGATGTATTGAGTCGAACCTAATACTAAATTATGAGAAATGTCATTTTATGATACAACATGGAGTGGTGTTTGGTCACACAATCTCTCAAAAAGGACTTGAAGTTGACCCATCAAAGGTTTCGATCATACGGGAACTACCGATCCTAGATCTGTAAAAGAGCTCTGAGCATTTTTGGGACATACCGGTTTTACCACAGATTCATTAAAGACTTCTCAAAATTACTCAACCTTTGTGTAAAGTATTATAAAAGGATGCAATCTTTGAAATTGATGAAAAATATCTCAAAGCATTCGAAGTGTTGAAGGAAAAGTTAATTTCATCTCCTATTCTACAACCGTCAAACTGAAACTTATCATTTGAAATTATGTGTGATGCAAGCGATATGGTGGTAGGAGCTGTACTTGGACAACGAGTTGGACGTATTCCACATGTTATTCATTATGCCTCTCATATACTAGATAAGGCACAATGCAATTACACGACAACAGAAAAAGAATTATATTCCATAGTTTTTGCATTGGATAAATTCCGATCTTATTTGTTAGGAACAAAAGTTATTATTTACACTGACCACGCTGCAATTAAGTATCTCCTTTGCAAAAAAGAGACGACATCTCGTCTCTTAAGGTGGGTTCTACTGCTTCAAGAATTCCACATTGAAATAAAAGATAAGAAAGGAGTGAAAAACTTGGTGGCCGATCACCTCAACCGAATCAGCGTGAATATGATGGTGTTCCTTTACTGGATTTATTTTCCGATGAATATTTCACGAGTCTCCATGGTGAAGTCCCATGGTTTGCAGACATGATTAATTATCTAGTCACAAAGGACTTACCGAAGTCACTTTCGAGAGTTCAACGTGAAAAGATAAAAGTTGATGTCAAATATTACCTCTGGTAGGATCCTTATCTATTCAAAACGGGCTTTGATGATATTTTGAGAAAGTGTGTCCCAGAACATGAACAACAATCAATTTTAAAATTTTGCCATAATTACCAAATTGGTGATCATTTTGGCGCTAAGAGGACTGTCCATAAGGTACTTGAATGTGGATTTTTCTGACTTAGTTTAAAACATGATGCATATGAATTTGTAAAGGCCTGTCTCGAGTGCCAAAGCATTAGGGGATTGCTCAAACGAGATCAAATGCCATAA
Organism: Drosera spatulata; assembly: GCA_035668315.1. NCBI lineage: Eukaryota > Viridiplantae > Streptophyta > Magnoliopsida > Caryophyllales > Droseraceae > Drosera > Drosera spatulata. The sequence goes on from JAOVYX010005245.1 coordinate 8,032, forward strand.
CATTCCATCTATGTTTGTGAAATTTTTGATGTTTAAGGTATTGATTTTATGGGACCATTCCCACCCTCATTTGGGAACTCATATATTTTGTTAGCGGTCGATTACGTTTCTAAGTGGGTGGAAGCACGAGTAACAAGAACTGATGATGCTAAAGTTGTTGTTGAGTTCGTGCAAACTCAACTCTTCAATCGTTTTGGTATTCCACATGTCATTATAAGCGATAGAGGAACTTATTTTTGTAATCGTGTGGTGGAAACTTTATTGAATAAGTATCATGTCACCCACAAAATTTCTACCGGTTATCACCCCCAAACTAGCGGGCAAGCTGAGGTCTCCACTCCGGAAATCAAATCCATACTTGAAAAGGTTGTGAATCCTAATCGAAAAGATTGGAGTGTCCGACTAGGTGATGCTCTGTGGACGTACCGCACAACACTTAAAACTCCAATAGGAATGTCAGCATACCACATGGTGTATGATAAACCTTGTCATCTTCCTGTGGAACTCGAGTATAAAGCATTCTGGGCAATTAAGCAATTTAATTATAATTATGAAGATGCAGCCCACAATAGAAAATTGCAATTGCAAGGGTTGGAAGAATTACGCAATGATGCATTTGAAAATGCTAAAATTTACAAAGAAAAGACAAAATATTATCACGGCCAAATGATAACTTGCAAACAATTTAAGGTTGGTGATAAAGTTTTATTATACAATTCAAGAATGAAATTGATAGTAGGCAAGTTACGTTCCAAATGGGATTGAACATTTGAGGTAGTAAATATTTATTACCATGGGACCGTTGAAATTAAAGTTTAGAAACTACAAAATTTTCAAAGTTAATGGGCACCATTTGAGAAAGTTCTTCAAGAAGATTTGAGTTGGTTTGATGAAGTTCAAGTTGAGAATTTATAAGCTTGAGACTTTCTTGTCGAGCCAACGATGTTAAACAAGTGTGCTTCTCGGGAGGCAATCCGAACATTTTTCTTTTTCTTTTTTCTTTTTTTTATGAAGGAGTTGGCTTGAAACAAGTACAACAGTGCGTTTTAATGCATTTTCGGGGCAAAGTGACACGGTCCGTGTCTAGTCAATTCAAATGACATGGACCGTATTGATTTAAACTGAGAAATTAACTGGCCAAGGTGACACGACCCGTGTTCCTAACACTGAAATGATACGGCCCATGTTTACTAAAACTAAAAGCTTACTGCTCAAGGTTACACGGGCAGTGTTTATGAACAAGCAAGAGAAATGGCCTTTGTTTTCTCAATTTTCAGCAATTTAAACACCGTGGTTGAAAGAAAAACAAACATCACAGCTCAACCAAAACGTCAAACACCGAATCCCAAATCGTCACACACCCAAAATCTTCAATCCTTCATCAATTTTCACGCTCTTATACTTGATATGAAGGTAATTCTCTCCTCTACGTCATCCCATAGTTGATTTCATCAATTACGGTCTAAATTCGTGGATTTCTCATCTCAAATTTTTTGATCCAAATATGAATATCTTCATGAATTGATGTTTTTGATGCAAATGAAGTATGTAGTTTTGTTCTATGAAGCCTTGTGATCAATTTGCATATTTGATTTGCGTGATTTGGTTAAGAAATGAAGAATTCATGTTTTTGAATTTAGGTTTGAAACGATGGCTGTTATTTTTCTAAGATGATTCAAATTCCTTTGCTTCAATTACCCTTATTACCTATTGATTACACATTGAATGGTAATATGAAGCATTGGGGATGATGTGTGATGACTGTGTGAGGATGAACAGAGATAATGCAAGGAATTATGAGTAATTTTGTGTATGTTGGGATATTGCGATCGTGCGAATGGGTCATGCCAAATTATTCTGAATTTGATTATGTTTTGCGTGTGATCGCATGAATGATTTGCAAGTTGTATTGCTTGTTTTCATTGCAATTGTCCAAAACTGAGTTCTTTATAATCTTATGTTTTTATTGCAGATGCCGAAAAAAATGCCAACAAGACACACTGCTTCTCAAGATTTTCGTGCTCGTGCAGAAGCTCTTGACACTAAGCCATCGTCAGGACAGTCGAATGATCACCATATTATTTTTCGGGGGCGCAAGCAAGAGGACCGCTATAGCCTCTTGGTTCGAAGGGTTATTATTCAGGGGACGTTGTATCACGCCCGAATTTTGAGGATGATCGGACTCCAGGATGACTTCGAAGAATTTCTGGAATATTTGGGTATGAAAGATTTCGCTACCACCCCATGGTGAACCTACACAGTGCCGACATTAGAGTTTCTATCTTCTCTGCAGCTCATTCGAGCAGGGAAGAAGAAAGTTCTTGATTTCCACTTCCGCCTCAATGGAGTGAAATATTATAATGACACTGCATGGCTGAATGGAGTATACAGATTCAAGACCAATGGTATTTAATTCAATTGCCCAAAATATGAGCAGGAGATTGGCTCTTTCTTCTTTGATATTATTCAACAAAACATTGGAGAGTTTCGTAATATTAAGGTATCTTTAGTTCTCAACCTGACATTCTTCTTGCTGCAATGATTCCTGGCTCAAACTGTTTTTGCTCGTTATGATGCACTTGAGAATCTAAAGAAAGATGAGCTAATGTTTCTGTAGGTTATGGAGAATGGGTGTCATATAGATGCAGATATCGTTGCCCATATACTCAGATATTGATATACACATGTGACCATGTCCGAGAAAAAGGGAGGGAACATATGTTTTGGCCCATTTATCACCCTAATAGCTGAGTCGGTAAACTACAACCTGACAGCTCTTCAGCCAATAGACAACGAGGAACTCAACTACATTACTTTGCCATATTAGTGTAACATGGGAAAATTTATGTGTGAGGAGACTGCTAATAAGAAGAAGACCTATTATCTCACTTTTTCTGGTTCATTAAACGTAGGAAAGCGTCTTAGGTTGCCGAGCCCATTACGCAGTACCTTCGGCCATTATGCCTGGAGTTTTCCTTCTTTGGGATTGCAGTTCACTTCCGCTATTATTTATGATGATCAAGACAACCCACATCCAGTTGATCATTCAGAGGAACTGGGTGGTTCATCTGGAGCTGATCGTGTAGAGCCAGAGGATGACGCTAGAGATATGCCACCGACTATTCATAGCTTAGCAGCTGCCGATGATCCATCTTTCGTTGTGACTAACTATTCTTCACCTGAGCCTGATGTACCTCCATCAAAGGGTCCCAGCCAACGCAGACCTCCGAGGACTACATGGCGATACTACTCTCAATTTGAGGGTATAATGCTTGATCGGATTCAGCGTTTAGAGGATCGTGTGCAGAATATCGAGGAGATGATACATAGGCAGGAAGAGAGAGACTTGGTCAAGCAGATGCGTGAGACGCAAATCTATAAATGACACATTAGTCAAGGTCATTTTCAGCCACCTATCCGACCCGATGAGTGATGTTTGATAATGTCTTTTCTTTTTTATTGTTTTTTTTTTTATCATTGAGGGCAATGTTAGGTTTAGATACGGGGTGCAATATCTATTGTCATTCATATTGTTCTAAAACTTGGCAGTACAATTGTACCTTATGGGATATACTTATGTCAGTCCAACTCTGTTTCATTTCGAGTCATTTGTTTCAGTCTATTTCTATTTTTGATTATTTAATTTTCGAGTTAGTGTGATTCTTGGTTAGTTTGAAAAAAATAAAAAAAATATTGTATTTTGTTTTTAAATCCTGGGTTTGAGCAAAATAAAATGATGATTTAAGCCTTAATAATTGTTGCTCTAATGCATGTAATTTGAATATCATTTGTAAGGAAGTCATGAATCTTTGTTAACATCATTCTATTAGATTCCTGTGATATGACCCTTTTCATGCGTAGATAGACATTTAAAAATCTCCATGTTTTTCTTTTATGCCATCTTTTTATTTATCCACCAATTATAGAAGGACATGGTGTGATTGATTAAAAAAAAAAATTTTGTTTATAAAGCACACGTCTTCCATGGTGACCCTTATGATATTTTTGGTTACTGAGGAATGTTCTAAACCTACTCATTATAAAGAGAGAGAGGGGGGGGGGGGGGAACATCGGCAAAGCAATTTCAAACAAGCAAAAAATTTCAAGTGCTATGTCGTTTATCTCGATAATCAAAATTACCATCTTCGGATAAAAGGGGGGATGTGGTATTCAATGAGCTTGAAAAAAAAACCGAGAAAAGATACATATCCATTTGGAACTCTAGACTTTCTTTGAGATTTTGGTGGTTTTGGGAACGACCCATATTTAACGCATTTCTGACCGTAAAGAATTAAAGGGTGGAATAATTGAATTTCGAAAATGTTTTGTCTTGTTACATCTCAGAAAAATCTGTTAGGTAGGACCATAAGAGGGGATGATTTGAGAGTTAATTTATATGGTGTGAATAGAGATGAAGAGCGACTTTGTGATGAATGTTCTTTCGACATGTGTTTTGTGTTATTGATTTTATGCGTTCTGATTACTTTGATACTCAAGTTATGGGAGTTTTTAAGTTTTGTTATTTTTTCAATTCCAAGTTGAGTTTTTGTTTTATGATTTTAGCTTTACTTGAGGACAAGCAAATGTTTGGTTTGGGAGAATTTGATGTGTGTGAAAACACACACATTTTTACGCATTAATAACCTGCGTTTTGTTTGTGTTTGAGTCACTTTTATTTATGTTAGTTTAATTTTTGTTTTCGAGTCGGATATTGCCGTATTCTGTGTTTTTCTTATAGATTGATGATGGAAGGCGCGTGTTTATGTAAACGTCGTTTGGAAAAAGTTTTAATATGTGCAAAGACGTTCGGAAGAAGATATGATGAAATTTGGATGAGAAAAAAAAGCGATTGCAAATTTAGTAAGCAACACGGGCCGTGTTGTTGAGAATCAAACAACACAACCCGTACATCTTGAAGGACCGATGTCTTTTGAAGATTGCATGTTATTTTGAAGATCTGTTCCATCTTTGAAGAACCTTTTGTACATAATTGTTGTACTTGAAGTTTGTATACATCCAAACAATAAATGCTATCGTAAGTGTATCTATGGTAGTGTTTTTATTTGTGTTGCAAAGAAAAACGCTATCATAAGGATCTATTGAAACGGTTAAGCAATGGAAACAATTATCTAAACGCTATAATAGATTCACACGTATGTTTTAATAATCAGAACTTATGATGTGGGTTGCAAATCTATGGAGGTGGTTAAAAACCGCTATCATAAGTTTCTATGGTGACATTTGCCTAACCGCTATAAGTAAAATGTTATCAAAGACCTCACATGTTATAGTGGGTATTTGCAATAATTTCTCAAATGTACCGAAGAACTTGAGGAATAAATTCCCAATCAAGATCTAGTAACGTCCATGATACTACTTATTAGATATTAGGAGTCAACTAGGTTATGTCATCAGCTAGCTAAAACTATGATAACATTATTAGAGCAAAAACTAAGATAATATTAGCTTAATCATCACCAGATTTGCCACTAGTGTTGGCGGTCCTGATTGGAACTAGAACAAGTTTTGCGCAAAGCAAAAATTGGTTACATCTTAACTCATCTATATATCATATGAAAAAAGCCACCATTAAGACATAGTTAATAAAAAAAGAATGGAACCTTTAACTTCAAATGATGATCAGCATATGTGAGTTGATGATTTCTCACTTACACGATAAAAAAAAAAAAAGAAATAAAAACAAAAATGAATAGAATATGTGTTTGAATTTTATAGATGAACTTAAATTTTTGAGTTCAGATCGAGAATACCCTTTCCAGCATTATTCTCATGATGTGACTTAATTTAATCAGCGGCTTAATCAACGCTAGAGATGCTATGCTACACTCTAATCATAAATTTTCTCTTATATAGTAGTATGATTTAAGCTCGCTCTTATGAAAATGAGACTCTATCTGCCAAATTGAAGTGCATGCATGCCTGCATTTTTCTCTAATCATTAAAGATATGTGTAAAAAAAATTTAGTGTACCAAATACAAGGTATCCCCGCACGTATGTTAAACTAATTAGCAGTAGTATTAGGATAATACAAGGAGCATTAATGGAAAATAAAGAACTTTGGGAGCAATATTATTGCAGCACAGTTGAGATTAGAATGGTTGGATTGAATAATGTCAATGTCATTAGTTGAACTAGTTCAAACCCACATCAAGCACCCAGGACAGAGTTCATAAGTTCTAATACCAAATCTTTCTCAAAACAAAATTACAAAAACCAACTCTATAAAACCAACAACAATGAAATAAAATATTATTAGTCCCTTGCCCTTGCTTTCAACAATCATAAACCATCCATGATTTTCTCTCATTGAAATAAGTGAAAAATGTACAAAGGAAAAGAAAGTCATAAAGAGGAAGGAGAAACCAAGAATAATATGTGAAAAGAGACCAAGAAGGAAAGAAATACTCCTTACACTGAAATTAATATAAATGATACTCCCTTCATTTCCATATAATTATAATATTCTTTTTATACACGTAAATTTAGGTTTATCTTCTTCATCTTTCAACTTTAATTCTCAATCATATAATTTTTTTTCTTTATCTTCTTTAATTCTTAATCACACAACGCTTTTCAAATATGAAAATATTATAAACAATTTGGGACAGACCGTTTTGACAAAACGATGCAATAATTTTGAAATGAAGGTAGTATATAATTTTAATATGATAAAGTAATTAATATATATGATATAAGATTTTAATGGATTTATAAATAATTGTGTGCAAAGGACTTTCAATACTTGTTTTAATCGAGTTAGAAGAAAATGAGAACTTAATAGGTCGAATGAACCCAATTACCAATCCAACCAACCCCTTATACTGAAATTATATATGATGATTGATTCCCTTTCGATACTAAAGGATTATTAGTTTCGGTTTTAGAAAAATCTTTAGTGCTTCAAAAATACCTTCTCATATGCTTCAAATAAATATTCATCATCGATTTATTTACAAAATCAAAATAGTGAAAAAATTTGAAATAATGAAAAAAATAAAAATTATCAATAGATCATCTTATTGAAACTTATTTACCAAAAGTTCACCCATAGTTTTTTTTTTAAAAAATACAAATAATCTCTTCTAACTATCAAATGATTCCTTTTTAATTATCGCAGAATCCTAATCATATTTTTTCCTTTCCATATTAATTTCAATAACTGTTTAATTTTGAATGCCTTAAATTTGATTAGATCCATTGATCAACATCAAGTCACCAACCAAAACAAACACAAACAATATAAATCAATTGATGTAACAACAAATGAATTAACAAAAAATCCATCAATGACAAACCTCGATGTCAAGGCATCGCCATCAAACGAAGCCCTCACCGCGATTGTGTTATCTTCTACGATCGTGTAAGTTTGAAGTGAGCTCTCAACGATGCCGTGTCGTCCGGCGCCGATAAGGAATCATGAGACGACGATGACCGAAGAGGTGATGTTGATAGCCACAATGCCTTCAACCAAGACATTGGTAGCGAAGATTGTGATCGAGCTGTCGATTCATGCATGGTACGACAAACGCACTCTTGTGGAGATGTCAGTTTGATGGACACACTATTTGTATTTGAAATCGTTAAATAACGAAATCCATAATGTTTGATGAAATCGATAAGGATGACAATGTACTGTCAGCTTCAATGGGCGCATTGTCACCTCCGGTGGGTGCATTGTCGACTCTGACAACGGGTGTACTGTTGTCTCTGACGGCGGGTGTACTGTCGATCCTGTCTACATACTGTTGGCCTCGATTGACGCACTATTGTCTCCAATGACGGATGTACTGTCGCCTCCGACTGCGGGTATATTATCCACCCCTGCTACGTATTATCGGCTTTGATTGACGCACTGTCGTCTCGGACGACGGATGTATTGTCGTTTCCGAATACGGATGCATTGTCGACTCCGATGATAACGACGCTGGTGACAGTGACGGGGATGACGATGGATGCACTAAGCATTGTCGGTGACGATGGGATGACGACGAGAGTTTTTCAAGAATTAGACTAGGATTTTATTGTATTTTCTCATTTTATTTTTGTTAGTATAATTGATTGATGAAATATTTTGTTTCCTAAATCAAAGAATGTCAAAGTAGAATATAAATTATGATGGTGATTGATTGACAAAAAAAAAAAATCTTTTATATGATTTATTGATAAATAATTCCACAATAGTGACTTACTGATAATTCTTTCTAAAAAAACAATGGTGAAAACTCATTTAAAGCACAAAAAAAAAAAAAAAAAACAGAAGAGCTTTTGAAGAACAAAGTTATTGCATTCACTGCTGTTTTTTTTTTTTTTCAATGGATAATGAAATATAATACTCCATATGTATGATAAGTTTACTCCTTTCTTATCCGGAAAAAAGAGATTAGGATATCGACGGCTGCAAGATATGCTAAAAGCATCTAGGATCAAATTATGATGGCTTTTCCGAAAAGGAGAGTCATTATGGGCGAAATTCATCATGAGCCGAAATTACTTGAAAGTGCACCCAAATCAGACTACCTTTACTATAAGGAGTTCAAGAATTTGGGCTCAGATGTGGAGATCAAGGAAGAGGCGGAAAGATTCATCACATGAAAGGTAGAAAGGGACGAACTGTTCTTTTGGTTCGACAATTGGTTAGGAACAGGGCCATTACAGGATGCAATCGAAGGGCAAAAGACTTAACATTGAAATTCATCAATTTTTTGAAGCGGCAGCACGGAATAAAGCGAGCTGAGAGTACATAATAATGGACATCATTCAGCATGTGATTCGAATACCCGTCAGAGTTGATGCAATTGATGAGATGAATTGGAATCAAAATGCTTCGGGCAAGTTCTTGATGAAAGAAGCTTGGGAATCAATTAGGCAAAGACGTAACATGGGTTGGAGTTTTTCTTTCCTATGGCATCGAAATATTCCAATCAATGTTTTTTTTTATTTTTTTTATTTGTAATACTTATTTTCTGTCTGATAATTTTATATGATACGAAATGAAATTATCAAACAAAAAGTGGGTGTGGTTCCAGTACAAGATAAGATGAGGGAGTCACGATTAAAATGGTATGGTCATGTGAAACACAGAACAGTCATAACTCCTGTTAATCACAGCTCTTGTTAGGAGATGTGAAGTTTGGGAGTTAGCACATGTCAAGAGAGGACGAGGGAGGCCTAAAAAGACTATAAGAGAAACCTTGAAGTATGATATGCCCTATCATAATCTTACAGAAGATATTGTACATGATAGATTGGAATGACGTCGTCGTATTCATGTAACCGACCCCACTTGATTGGATAAAACCTTGATTTGTTGTTGTTATTGTTGTTTTTCATTTGGCTCGCACTTCAGGGAAAAGACGATTACGAGATGATAATGCAACAGAGAGGAATAAGCTTGGCGTCCAAATGTGTATGTGGAAACAGTTAAGCCAAGGATGAGGGACAAGCACCGGATGTGGACACCTTTGATCATATTCTTAACAGTGGCATCTAACAATTAGGGAAGAATGGGAAACGACGTTCGAGATGTTCCAAGTCCCTTTTCAACGGTCAAGAAATACAGAAGTTCTCTTCCAATGTTCGCGACTTTGGAGATGAAGGGACATCAAACGTTCGAGATGAAGACATTATGGAGGAGTTACAGATCAAAATTCAAAGAGGAACAGGATCGACAAGGAGCCACAGATCATAACAAGAATTAGGAAGGGAAGGAAGCAGTAGTATACGATGTATTCATCAGATACTAAGCTCAACTAAAAAGACTATTTTTCAGTTATTTGGTCTATGGGAAGTTTGCACAAATGTATACCGTTTGATATAACCCCTACTTCCATCTATCACAAGGGAAGGAAATCCAAATCTATCTTTTGTTTTTTGTTATGGGACACTAGACACAACTCATCTCTGTAATTCAAGATCTTTCAATAATGACAAAGAAATACCGTGGCTAATAGCCTGGTACGGAAGTGGTTATTTAAAAAAAAAAAAAAAATTAAAAGAATGCAAAAACATTAAACAAAAAGAGTGAGTAATTTCAGTTTCCATTTAAAACATTCCATTTTTTATAATTAAATATTTTTCAGTTTCGTTTCTAAGTTTATAGGCCTTGAAAATATATGCAACATTTTCTTATTTAATTCCAAAATAATTACAAAATGTCATACTTTGCAAATTTTGCTTACCATATATTCAAATTTTTTTTTTCAATAACTAGATTACTATCCTGTGCGTTGCGTGGATTTTTTAATGATCATTTTATTTTTTTGTTGTGTGAAATAGTAACATTATTTATGATCCTTTTATATGTTTATGTGCTGATTCAAGTATATGTTTTTATTTTGATTTGTTGATGTTGTGTTTTTATTAACGTGTTCTATATGTATACACATATGTGTGTATATATATTATAATTGTACGATTTTTCATAATTTTTGTAGTAAAGATTCCTTATATTTTGTTTTAAAGATTGTAAAGTTTTTTTTTTATAAAATCTAACATTCGAACAGATTCAGATCCATTCAAAAGATAGATATTGTCCCATATCTTGATGTCTCGTAGCTTAGGGTCCCTTGTTCTTCAGCATCAACTTCTCCAAAAAAAAGTGCAGTTAACTGTGTCATATGCTTTTCTGATGTCCACCTTCACCATGCATCGAGGAGACACATCCCTTCTTTCATGCCCATAAAGTAAATCTTGACACAACAAGATATTATGAATAATACTCCTTCCTTTAATAAAAACACTTTGAGAGGCACTAATTAGTTGGCACATGACATTTTCAAGCCTAAAACATAACATTTCAACTATAATTTTATGTAGCATGTCACAACATGTTATATGTGAATAATCACTAACCTTTGAAGGGTTGTCACACTTCGTAGCAAGATGGATAGCTGTAATATTAAGCTCCTTCAGCATGTGCCCAATTCTAAAGAATCTCAGAATACCAGTTGTCACCTCACTCCTAATAACACTCCATGCCTTTTTAAATAAACCTGAAGGGATCCATCTGGTCGAGGTGCCCTTTGATCATTAATATCATTCAAGGTTCGAAGAACATCCTCTGGAGTAAGAGCTTACACTAAGTCCTGCTGTTGTTCATAAGAGAGCTTTATACCTTGAGATAAAACATCTTCTGGTATCTCACCTTGATAGGGGACATCAGAACCCAGCATCATAATCATAAACCTCACAATCTCATCTATAATTGCCTTCAATTCTGTCAAGAAAACACCAGCCTCATTAGTCACCCCATGAATCATAGCTCTCGTTCGTCTCCCCTTTAAAACACTGTGAAAGTAGTTTGTATTTCTATCCATAAGTTGAATCCAGTCATCTTTCGACTGTTGCTTGTACATTGCATCTTCAATCTTGTATAGAGCAAGGAGTTCACTCCTTATAAATTTGTCCTTGTTGTACACCTCTATTGACAAGGACTTCGTCTGAACTTCTCTTAATTCATTCTCATACTGCGTTATCTTTTCAGATACACCAATATAGTGAGAACTATGTGGTTGCTTGAGTTCTTTCTTCAGTATTTTCATCTTCTAAACCACTCTAAACAAGTTACTACCCATCACTTCAGTGCTCCTTACTGACCTAACAATATCCATAAAAGTAGGATGAGTAGCCCAAGCATTGAGAAATTTAAAAGATCTCCTTGACACTTGGGACTGAGGTATAGTCAAGCAAGCAGGGCAATGGTCAGGCAAACCAGCTTCAAGGAATCTTACATGAGCACCTTAAAAGTCATCCAGTCACTTCCCACTTGCTAAAACTCAATCTAACTTGATTTCATCCATCTCCCTTCCCCTTGATTATTCGTCCATGTGAATTCATTCCTACTAAAAGAAATATCCTTTAGGCCACATGAAACAAGACAGTTTGCCATTTCTGAACAAGGCTCAATCGTGACACTTTGATAGCCCTCCTTTTCATTAAAAGACACGAAGGCATTAAAATCTCCACCAACAACCCAGAGTCATACCTTGGCTTAAGTCAATCAAGTCTTGCCATAGAGAGCTTCTAACCACCTTAGAATTTGCTGCATAGATCCCAGTTAGCATAAACTGAATCTTCCCATTAGAGGAAGTGATCTTACAATGAAGCATCTGATCAGATCCATTCACATAATGAATCTGCCATCTAGATGAATCCCAACTAATCCATATTTTGTCATTCAAAACAAATATATAGTTATTCAGAATAGGACAATGGTTCAGACAAGCATTTTTTACCCTACCGTAGTGTTTAACCTTCGCTCTTGTCTCAATTAGACAAACTAGAGTAATGTTAGTTTGTGAAATAAAATGCCCCAAGGCACATTGCCTTTCCATCTTATTCAAACCCCTTATATTCGAGACCCCTATCATGAGCCTAACCCCACAAGGGGGCTACTATCCTCTGTAACTGTTCATTAACATCAATTACACCTTCTTGCTCCTGGACTTGCAGAGGGCTATAACGAGATCCCACTACAGGCTAAGAAGTTCCACCCTGGTCTATTTTCATCTTTCCTTTACTCCTTAATACAATGAACCCATCAGCATCCATTCCTTGTTCAGGTTCCTTATGAGCAACACCAGCTGTGGTCTTAGGAACCCATTTCTGCACCAACTTAGGTTTCGACCAACACTCTGAATCCAGATGCCTCCATTTGCTGTGCTTTGAACATTTCTTCGGTTTCCACTCAAAGACAACCTTCTGGATGAGCCTCTTACCCTCAGGAATGACAACCACAATCTTTTCCACCAATGACAACTTAGATGTCACCTCAACCAGTATTCGAGGATAAGAAATACGACCCTTGATAACCATCAAATGGTCTGTACGTACAGGAGTTTCAACCTTAGACGCCAACTTCGCCAAAGTTTTCTGACCCCAATACTCTAAGCCAAGTCCAGACAGCTGAATCTACGTAGGGGTTCTAGTCCACTCCTCATCAGTAGTACAAAAATCAGCACATCATTCCCTTAGCACCAGTAGGCGAGAACTGAAAAACCATTGCGCAGTATATATCTTCTGTTTGTCAATCTCATCAGCAGAACGGAATACAAAATAACCATCCTGGTGAAGATGCATCTCAGGTCAAAGTATCCCCGTCTAATATGCACGCACAAACCCCTCCACAGCAGAAAACGGTACCGAATCCCCAAGGACATACCTTATGAGTAAGTTCTTCGAATACTGAATCTCATCAACATCATCATATGAGAACACCAACTCCTCTTCGCGATTCTCTACACCAGATAACTTCATCCCATTCGTGACAACACGATTGTCACTCAAACCAGAGGCCACATTCGTCATCGGACTCTGTACATCCTTAAGAACCTCTATGAATGATCTCCCCTTTCGAAATCCTAGCCTGATCCACTTGATCAGCCAGCTCTGATTCACAGCCATAGGGGATTTGGAGAAGGTTTCGCAGGCTCCTGTACCTTCCCCACCTCTTTTTGCCCCGATACCATCAACACCTCCATCTTCTTCATCTTTCTCTCATTACTAAACTGAGATTCAGCTGACCTTGATCGCTTCTTTTTCGGACATCCACGAGCTCCCATGACTGGTGGCGGTGTCGTCGGAAGATCGCCCTCCGGCGGCTAGGTCAAAATCGCCCTTGCCTCTATTTTTTTTTTTTTAATTTTTTAAATTAGTATCATGTTTCCTCTTTCAGAGTACAATATTATTTTTAGTTTCGTTTTTTTTTTTTTTTTTGGGAAGAAATTTAGTATTCAACCTCTGTGATGATAGAGAAAGATATGTGGAGGGAATCCAACAAATAACAGCTTTGGGGATAGTAACCCAATATAGACAAGGGCATGTAGATATCACCCTTAGTTAAAAATGGTTAATTTATCCAATATCTCAAGATTTGAAGTCAATTTTTTTTAGAAGCTTTTATTCCAAAAAACAAATTTCACCATCATGGTACATACTTTGAGTATGTTTCCTGAAAAATACGACATTCGGGTCAGGATTTTGGACTTTAACATATTTAGGATTGCGTTACTCATTAATGTAGATCGATTAATTAGAATCAACACCTTAAAAACGTAGCATGACAAGGGATGAACTACATCAAACCATATAAAAAACATCACCTGATTGCTGTCATCCGTTTGAGGACAGTATCAATCCATCAAACAGTATACCAAAAATCTTTTAACCCTATACAAATAATACTGCAATAGTGCTATCCAAAAAAGAGCTATGCAAAGACAACCTATACAATCGCAGCCATCTCATCTCATACGAACAGAACTGAGCACAGCAACAGACGTCTTCGACTCCTGGAGAATAACTAGATCCTTAGTAAGGCATTTCAACCTGAACATGAAGGCATCATGTTGAGGCCTTATATTCCTGAATAAGGCATCATTACGTATTCTCCAGATTTCATAAACCATAGCACAAAATAAGATCCTGGCAGATTTTTTCCTTACATGAGACAACTTGTGAATACAGTCCTTACATGAACCAACTTGAGCTGTTTTTGAACATCTCGAACTGCTATCTTGGACAATCTAGGAAGTAAAAGCATAGGCAAAGAATGAGTGATCGCGGGATTCAATCTCCAAATGACAGAAAGTACATGTAGATACATTCATCCTACCCATGCCTATCAACCTATCCTGAGTAGAAAGCCTTTGATGAGCCATCATCCAACACATAATGGTTAATTCCTAGGGATACATCCAGCTTCCCATAGCAGATCATGCCACAAGATAGTAGGAGGCACAGTCCTCATCCCTTCCCAGACCACCTTCGATGGGAAAAGACCAGGTGCTGAACCACTCCAAACACATATATTAATCCCTCCATGAATATTAGGCAAAAAATCAACATTGAGAGTATTACACACAAAGGATGAAAAACACTAGACTTGATCACAGGTAAACCAAGATAACAAGGTTGATCGAGGGATTATATAGTCATTGACATATCATCAGAGAAGGATAAATATAAAGGCCTTAATAAGGACCAATTGTCATGCCAAAAATTCATAGAAGCTCCATCACCAATTCTCCATTCATTCTTACCCCTAGACAAATGTCTCAAATGAAGAATCTTCCTCCAAGCCTAAGAGGAATACTAAGATATAGTGAGAGTCCAGAAGTTCCTAGGGCCAATAAGGTTTATCTTAACCCAAGCAGTCTAGTTGATACACTCCCTAGAAACTAGGGACCATATATGCCTCAATATCAAAATTTTATTTTATTCCCTTATATTCCTGAGACCAAGGCTGCCAATGTTTTGGGCTACCATCGCCTTGGGACACACCTCGGTCTTCCCCCTAGGTAAGTATTCTTCTCAGATCCTGATTTGGTGATTTCATTCAATTATCACGGCAACTGTCTAATTTGGTGATTTCCAGGGTGAGATTGAATTGGGTGTGGGAAAAGTTGGTTTTGGGGCTGGAATTTTGATTTTCATGTGTAAAATGAAGACGCAATTTAAAATTGAGCCTTGTTTGATTGATGAAGACGAAGTGGACGATTAAGCCTTGTTGAGAGAATTATTTTTGGTGTGGTGATGAAACATTTGAATTTTGATGGAAATTGAGTATTGAGGAGTGAAAGAAATGATTTGAGGAGGAGGAAAGGAGTGAGAGATTGAGTATTGACTGCATCTAGGATTTAAAGGGTTGGGGTTAGCAGCTGAAATGAGCTTGAAATGATTTAGAACTTGATTTTTATGAACTTGTGATACTAAAATACATGACTTAAGTAGTTGTGTCGTGTCGGTTGAATGTTTTAGATCTCTTGCGTTGAGGTGTTTGGGTCAGTGATTGTTGTACAAGGCTTGTTTTGTAGTTTCTTGAGCTGGAACTTGTATGATAAAGCTTAATAATGTTAAAAATACCAATAGATTTCATTATGTGTTTTGGGCTAAACAATACATTTTCTTGTTTGATATCTGCATAATATAACATTAAATTTGATCTTAACTGAAAAGGGTCAGCTACCTCCGAATATTATACCACAGGTTTAACCGGGTATACTCACCAAAATTTTTATAAGGAGGTAGAAAAACCCGATCTGTTGGTAAATAAAATAAAAGGGAGATCTTTTCCGTCAAAAATAAAAACAAAAGTCACCTTTTGGAGAGATCATAAAATACAGAGATGAGAGAGAGGAGAAGAAAGCGAAGGCGAAGTAGAAGACGGAGGGATCCAATCTACCACAATTAGAGTTTTCGTTTTCTCTATCTTAGATCTATGTCTATGATCTCTATGGTGTATTCTTTTTCTTTAATCATGAAGTAAACATCTTTTTCTAGGATTTCGATGTAGCCTACGATGTAGAGATTTGATTATTTGTTGTTTCGTTCAAATCGACTGATTTTCTTTGGTTGAGCAATTATCATGTATCTTACTGCTTTTGATTTTCTAGTCAATTATTGAATGATTTATGGATTCTGATGACTCGGAAGGGAAACTAGGGTTTAGACCAAAGTGATAATTACCACAAATTGTGATAAAGATAGGGATGTCCATTTATATGTCATGTGGTCATTGTGAGATCCATCATGCTTAATGATTCTTTAATCGATTGATTTGCGTAGGAATATTGCGATTATCAATTAAATGAAATATTTTGTAATACTTGGGAGAGTTTAGGAATAATGTTGGGAATCTTGACTATCAACCGTGAGAATTTATTAGACTTGACTTGAACATTAAGAATCATTTCTCGAACTCGTATAGTGAAATCGAAGTCTTAGAGCTTTTATCCATTGAATTTTATCCACCAACATTTCAATCCTCAATTAGTTTAGTTTAGTAGCATTAGCTTAGTATTATAATTCAAACACCAATTCATTTGTTTCTCAAGAAAGTTAAGATAGTATAAATTTAATATGAAACGATTAGGTCATTGTGGGTACGATACTTATTCTCATCATTATATTACTTGTTTGATTGCGTGCACTTGCGTATCGATTTTTCACAACAAATTTTTGACACTGTTGTCGAGGACCTGATTTTTTTAGTATTCATTTTAGTTGTCTATATACTTCTCGTGCGTTTTTATTATAGCGTTGTGCTTACATCTTGATTCTCTTGCAGGATTTGCCTAGTTTATAAGGAAAGACGGAAAGGAGCAATTAATTCTGTTTGATCCAAAAATCGAAAAAACTTGCAAATTGAACTCAAAGAAAAAGAGAGAAACAAGACTCAGAGAAAGAATGATACACAATCAGAACGTGAATCACAATGTAAATCAAAATGTGAATCAACCAGAGTTAGTAAACCAGCCTAGGGTAGTGAATGTGCAAGCAAGGGTGAATGCATTCAATCAAAACCAGCCACAAAATATGAATTATCCCAAATGTGAATGTTCAAGCCAATCAAGCTGTCAGAGGAGTCATGATGGATAGGATTATGCCTAATGCAAATATCGTTCGCCATGCCATAGTCCGTCAACGTATTAAAGGTCAGAACTTTGAACTGAAGCCAGTCATGATCCAAATGCTTCAAATGAATCAGTTTGGGGGTTCACCGCTTGAAGGTCCGAATCAACATATCGAGAATTTTATTGAGATCTGTGAGAATTTCCAGAGGAATGGAATCAGCAATGAAGCACTTAGACTTTGAATGTTTCCTATGTCCTTTGACTGATAAAGCAAAGGTGTGGCTGAACACCTTACCTGCCAACTCCATCCATACATGGGACGAACTGACAACAAAGTTTCTACCTCAATTTTTTCCATCGTCTATGACTACGAAGTTGAAGATGGATATGATGAACTTCTCGCAAAAAGATGGTGAATCATTCTATGAAACGTGGCAGAGTTCCAAAGAACTTATATGGAGATGTCTACAACATGGTTTGGAGAAATGGAACCTAATCCATACTTTCTACAATGGATTAGGTGAGGAAACGAAGGCTTATTTGGATGCATCTTCAGGTGGAGTGTTCATGAATCAACATGAAGATGATGCTTATGACAAGCTAGAGATGATGACCATAAACAATTACACTTTTTCCAAAGCAAGAGCAGGTTCGAAAAGGATGGCTGGAGTGTATGAGTTGGATCAATACACTGCTTTAAAAGCAAGGATGGATTCCATCTCAAACAAGTTAGACAAGCTTACTGTTGGGGTCAATGCAATTCAAACGCATGTTTTCTGTGATAATTATCAGGGCAATCATCCTACAAAGAGCTGTCAAGTGCAGAACCTGTTCAAGCACTCTCAAATAGAGCAAGCCAACTTCATGGGGAATCCTAATTGATAACAGTTAAACCCATTCTCCAACATGTATAACCCAGGATGGAGAAATCATCCCAACTTTGGGTGGAAGAATAACCAGGATGTTGTTCCACCTCCAGGTTTTTAACAGACACCTCAACAAGAGAAGAAAGCATCTTTAGAAGACGCTCTTGCACAATTGGCTAAGCGCACGACTCAACTTCAACAAAATACCTCTCAGTTTATTACAAGGACAGATGCAGCATTGAAAAGATAAGATGCAGCATCCAAAATCAATCTGCATCAATCTGCAACTTAGAGGTACAAAAGGGTCAGTTGGCAAGCATGTTGAATACAAGAACTCAAGATGCATTGCCTAGCAACACAGATAAGAACCCGAAAGAGCATGTGAAAGCAATCAAATTAAGGAGTGGGACAGAGCTACCAGAGCGGAAGATGTAAGAAACAAATGTTGAAGTCAAAGATAGCACAACATCTGAAGAAGTCAACGAGGAACCAAAAGAGGAGATCATAGAGAAGAGATCAAAGCTTTTTCCAGACAACCCACCCCCATACAAGCCACCACTTCCATATCCTCAAAGATTTCAGAAACAAAAACTTGATAACCAATTTTCTAATTTTCTTGATGTTTTTTAGAAGTTACATATTAATATTCCTTTTGTAGATGTGCTGAAGCAAATGCCAAGCTACGTCAAAGTCATGAAAGAGATTTTGTCAAATAAAAGGAACCTTGAGGATTGTGAGACTGTAGCTTTGACAAAGGAATGCAGCGTAATCATTCAAAAGAAACTCCCGTAAAAAATGAAATACCCAGGGAGTTTTACGATTCCATGCATAATAAGAAATTCATTTTTCGATAAGGCATTATGCGATTTAGATGCTTCGATTAATTTAATGCCTTTATCTGTTTTCAGAAAATTGGGGCTTGGAGAAGCAAGACCTACTGCAGCATCCTTGCAGCTGGCTGATCGATCCATAAAGTATCCACGAGTGTTATTGAGGATGTGCTCGTGAAAGTGGATACATTCATATTTCGTGCAGATTTCATAGTGTTAGACATGGATGAAGATCAAGACATTCCTATCATTCGTGGCCGTCCATTCTTGCCTACGGGAAGAACTAAGATTGGCTGTAAAAGGCCAATTGATGCTGAGAGTGCAAGATGAAGAAGTTACATTCAACATCTTTAAGGCGATGAAGCACCCTTCTGATTCTGATAGTGGCATGAGAATGGATACGATCGACATTTCAATCTGGAGACTTTTCAAGCAAGTCACCCTTGTGAAACACTTCAAGCATGTATTATGGGAATTGCCAATGAAGAAGAAGATGAGGCTATACAATGGTTGCAAAATATTGAAGCTTTTCCTCCATAGACAACAAATGCACTTCCTAAAGCTCTAGAAATAGAGTGTAATGAGGAACCAAAGGAGATCACATCTCAAGCCGTGGAGTCAAAGCAACTGCCGCATCATCTAAAATATGCATTTGTTGGAGACTCTTGTACCTTGCCATTCCTCAAAGTTGAATGAAGAGCAAGAGGAGAAGCTTTTGAGAGTTCTCCGAGAACACAAGACAGCTATAGGTTAGACCATCTCAGATACCAAGGGAATCAATGCCACATATTGCATGCATAAGAACTTGATGGAGGACAACTTCAAGCCTTCAATAGAACATCAACGCTAGTTGAATCCTGTCATGAAGGAGGTAGTTCGAAAAGAGGTAGTCAAGCTACTCGATACAGGTATAATCTATCATATCTCTGATAGTTCTTGGGTGAGCTCTGTTCAAGTGGTCCCAAAGAAAAGTGGGATCACTGTGGTGCCCAATAAGAACAATGAACTCACCCTAACAAGAACGGTAATTGGATGGAGGGTTTGTATAGACTATCGTAAGCTAAATAAGACTACTAGAAAAGATCATTTTCCTTTACCGTTTATTGATTAGATTCTTGATAGATTGGCAGGCCATTCCTATTTTTGTTTTCTAGATGGCTTTTCAGGTTACAATCAAATAACTATTGCACCAGAAGATCAGGAGAAGACGACTTTTACGTGTCCATATGGAACATTTGCATATCGACGGATGCCATTCAGCCTCTGTAATGCATCTGCCACCTTCCAACGGTGCATGATAGCGATTTTCTTAGATATGGTGGAGCATTTCATAGAGATCTTCATGGATGATTTCTCTGTCTTTGGGACTTCATATGAGTCATGTTTGCAGAACCTGATGCTTATGCTCCAGCGTTGTGAGGAGACAAACTTAGTTCTAAACTGAAAAAAATGCCACTTCATGGTCAAAGAAGGCATAGTTCTTGGCCACAAGATCTCTATTTGTGGTATTGAGGTAGATCGTGCAAAAGTTGAAGTGATCGAAAAGCTGTCTCCATCAACTACAGTTAAAGGGGTACAAAGCTTCTTGGGACATGCAGGTTTTTATAGATGGTTTATCAAGGACTTTTCAAAAATTACAAAGCTATTATGCAACTTGTTGGAGAAAGATATTCCAATCAAGTTTGATGATGAGTAGGTTAGAGCATTCGAGCATCTAACGAAAGCATTGATATCAGCTCCAGTCATAATTTTTTCATCATGGGATTTGCCCTTTGAGCTCATGTGCAATGCTAGTGATTATGGCATTGGAGCAGTTTTGGGATAGAGGAAGAACAAGGTGTTCCATGTTATTTATTATGCTAGCTGGACTCTCTCAGATGCCCAGCTGAATTATGCCACCACAGAGAAGGAGTTGCTTGTAGTAGTGTTTTCCTTTGACAAATTCAGATCTTATTTGATCAGCACCAAAGTTGTGTTCTACACTGACCACACTATGATCAAATATCTTATCGAGAAGAAGGATGCGAAGCCGCGATTAATACGATGGGTTCTTTTGCCACAGGAGTTTGATATGGAGATTAGAGACAAGAAGGACACGGAGAATCTAGTTGCAGATCATCTTTCTCGGCTTGAGAAGAACAATGAGGAGTCATTCGACCCTCAAATAAATGAAGCATTCCCTGATGAGCAACTTTTTGCTATTGATCCTGACAAGCTCCCATGGTTCGCAGACTTTGTAAGTTTCTTGGCATGCAATGTTCTTCCACCTGATCAATCTAGCCAACAGAGGAAAAAGTTCTTAGCAGATGTCAAGCACTACTTTTGGGAAGACCCTTATCTATATAAGTTCTATGCTGATCAGATTATTAGAAGGTGTGTGCTAGAGGATCAAATGATAGATATTCTTTATCACTGCCATTCATCAGAATATGATAGTCATTTTGGAGCGAATAAGACTGCTGTCAAGGTTCTTCAATCAGGGTTTTTTTGGCCTACTCTTTTCAAAGATGCGCATGCTTATGTTTCGTCTTCCGATAAATATCAAAGGTCAGGAAATATATCAAGAAGAAATAAAATGTCGCTGACCAATATCCTTGAAGTGGAACTATTTGACGTCTGGGGAATAGACTTTATGGTCCATTTTCGTCCTCATATAACAATCATTATATTCTCGTGGCGGTTGACTATGTCTCCAAATGGGTGGAAGCCATTGCTATTCCAACTAATGATTCCAAGATGATGGTTAGATTTCTGAAGAAGAACATATGCACACGCTTTGGTACTCCGCGAGCCTTGATTAATGATAGGGGATCTCATTTTTGCAATTGTCAATTGAAAACTTTATTGGCGAAATATGGCGTGAGGCACAAGATTGCAATTCCCGACCACCCCAGACAAGCGGACAAGTTGAGTTCTCAAATCGTCAGCTGAAGCAAATTTTAGAGAAGACCGTGAATGCATCAAGGAAGAATTGATCTCAAAAGCTCGATGATGCTCCGTGGGCTTATAGAACAGCTTTCAAAACGCCAATTGGGATGTCACTGTATTGTTTGATGTATGGAAAATCTTGTCATCTTCCTTTGGATCTCGAACATAAAGCGTACTGGGGGACAAAGTATGTCAACTTTGACTTGATAGCACTTGGTGAAAAACGATTGTTGCAACTTAATGAGCTAAAAGAGCTTTGTCAGGGTGCCTATGAGAATGCCAAGTTATACAAGGAACACACTAAACTGCGGCATGACAAGAGAATAATGCAGCGGGAATTTCATCCTGGTCAAATGGTTCTCTTGTACAATTCTCATTTGAAGCTCTTTCCATAAAAACTGAAATCCAGGCGGTCAGGCCCGTTCACAGTTATTCGTGTATTTCCATATGGCACAGTCGAGTAGCAAGCTGAGGATCGCATATTTAAAGTGAATGGTTAGAGATTGAAAGGTAATAAGGTGGGGTTGATTTGAAAAATCGACCGTCACCTTAGAACAGCCTCATTGAAGACTTCTGACATAGTCAGGCTGACGACTATAACCAAGTAGAAGACTTCTGACATAGTCAGGCTGACGACTATAACCAAGAGCTACTTGGGAGGCAACCCAAGTGTTTCTTACGTTTCTTTGAGTCATTTTATTTTCGTTATGTCATTGAGTAGTCTCTTAAAAATCTAAAGCGATACTAACATATGTGCAATGTCTTTGTTTGATAGGTTTGCGGTTCTGGAAAACAATCCTATAAAGCTCAGAAATCAGAAGCCCAGGGACCTTCCAAACATCTTCATATTGAGTTAATATAAAGCTTCACAATCAGCCGGCACATTTATCAAGCATTGTTGCTCAGAATTTTGCATGCTCTAGTATTGAGAAGCAAGTGAAAGAGTTCAGTTAAGCACCTTTGAGGATTCCATGACAAAATAAAACACCCGGAAGCAAGTAAACCACAAACAGGCTGGTTTCATAGGCTAACATCGATGCCGTCAAGTATAGAGTGGCTCTGGTTCTGGTTCCGTCAAAACAGCCTGGCTCAACTGTTAAGTTTTGCAACATACTTTAATCAGTACCGTAGTTGAGCAAGAGAATCACCGAGTTGTCCGTTAATTCTTACTTTGTTTCCATTCTAGCACAAGGAGGACAAACTGGTTGTGGTATCTTCACGATGGTGGTTCAGCACAAGAATCATGGCAGAGTCTTGCTGTTTGTCATGCTGGTACTGTTTCTCAAGTCAGATCTGATATAAAGGCGTGCCCAACTTTCCATCTGTCACAATGTATCGAGTATTGATCTTGAGAGCAAGCAGCATGTTACAAACGGATGCAGCTCTCCTTCGCGAGCATCAAGTTTGTGAGCAGTTCATGTCACTAGTTTACAAGCAGTAGCTATCCCTGCACCGTATTCATCTTCTGTTCTCAAGTATGGCTCTCAGTTTTGTTCTCGAACACCAGCAACTGCAGGGATAGAAGCACAGACACATCAGAGGTGTTCAGCCATTGGCCGACCGCACATTGATAAACATGTAGTCGGCTGTTTAAAAGCCTATTCATCTTTAAAGTCCAGTGATTATAAAGCGAAAGCGATGCTAGGGCTTAAGGGTTCCAGCGCAACAAGTACAGGCACATCAAACTTATTGTGTTAGCTTCTCAACATGATTCTGTGCCGGTGAGTTGCAGGCTGAGTTCGTTGTCATGGGATCACTGTTGTTCATCATGCTTGTGTCTATAATAAGCTGATTTCTCCACCCTTCAAGGGACAAAAGCAACCTGCTGGTGTCGTTTGCAGTTCAAGTTTCTAGCTTCAAGTCAAGCTGAGATCATCCTTGAGCTCCATTTCTGTCATCAAATTGATTTCGCACCGAGCAAGCGCGCAGGCATTTAATCAAACACATGATACGCATCTTGAGGATCGATATGCTGTGATTAGAAGTGGTTCGTTTCATCAGTTTCCAGGCCAATATAAGCTGCATTGCTGCTGTTCCAACCTTTGAGATTGAGTCCTAGTAACAGCAACCTGATGCGTAGTCTAATTTGGAAGGCAGGGCTCAGGCTTGTGTGCGAGATTTCGATGGGGGCGAAGCAAGAGGAGAACAGGATGCCAGCCCTCGATGTCACAACCGTTCCGGAGTTTTCAATTTTCGAGGACGATTCAAGGACGAAAATGCGTAGAGAAGACAGTCAGAATGCGAAATTCAGGATGCCTGTGCCAATTCCTCGAAATTTTCTAATTGATTTTGGATGTCAGAAGTCGAGAGGAAGACAAGCCGGTGGTGAAGAACAGTACGACCGTGGAATCTTTTGAAAATTTTGATGATGGAATTTGAGGTGTAAAGTCGCGAGGAAGACGGTTTGCTTGGCCAGTTTGTCACGCCCGTCCCAACTCTTTGGAATTTTGACGGTGATTTTGGGAGGAAGCATGGTCTGTCCGCAATGAACAGCACAGGTGTGAGCGAAACGAAACGAAAAAAAAAAAAAAAGATTCTTGAAGACTTAATTTTCCTCTTATTCTTCGAGTTTTAAAATCCAAACAAATTCAATCTTGAAAAAAAAGCCTTTAAACTCTGTTTTCCAAAATTTTCTTTTGAAAAATCGATTATTTAATCAAACTTGATTCTCAACTCTTTTTCAAACTTCTTGAAAACTAATTTTTAAAATCATCATTTTCTCTCTATCAAATTTGGCTCCGAAATGTCCAAGGGTTCAAATTAACCATCGATATGAAAAGTTAAGTCATCGATCACAAAGAAACACCCACAAGGTAATAATCCCACACTTGATATTACCTCGCACCTGATGTCTTGAAAATTCAATACAAAGAAGATGAGTACAAGTACAGATACAAGATACTTTTCAAACGAGGAATTGTGAATATTTGTTATATTGACAAGATGCTTTAGAAAAGTTGGGTTTGCGTGATGATGTCATGTGAATGTTTGGTCACATTGGTTGGAAATCTTTCATCAAAAAGAAACTGCAGAGTTATGTTCAGTTGACATTGGGATTCTTATCATCTCTTGAGGTGAAATTCATAGATCAAAATCATCAACATCCGAGGGTGATACAATTCCGTATGCTCAATGTCGAGCATAAAATGTCTCTTGATCAATTTAATGCACTATATGGCTTTGCTAGCAATGAAACGAAGACGAGAAAGATACGTGCCTTTAATAAGTATGATACTTGGAGCAATATCACTCATAACTTCCTCTTCAATAAGAAGACCTCCAAGGCTACAAACATCAGCAACCCTAAAAGGTGTTTGTAGAAACAACAAAGGCGTTTGCTTCAGGGTTTTCGTGTTGAGCAGGGGATGATAAAAGGTGAAGTTACACTTATTGGAATAGACCAACAAGCGATGATGCAAATGACACAAGCAATATATGACTGGCATAAATCGTAGGGCCATTTTGGCCATCCATCTCAATAAGCTTTATTCGATGATGGGGAGGTTTGATGCCCCTATGCAAGGGAAGTCCTTTTCCATTTATTTTCAAAACTTAGTTCACATTGAGGACAATGTTTATTTCAAGTTTAGGGGTGTCAAACTTTTGTGAAAATTTTTTACTTGATTGGTTTTTGAGTCATAGTTTTTTACTTGATTGGTTTATCAATCGATTTAGTTGTTATGACACTTTGGATGGGGTATTCACCACGGGGTTGAGAGAGTGAGATGTGAGATTATAAGCAAGTTTGATTGGACTATGTGACTTGGTCTATTAATTCCATAAGCTTTTAACGTAAACTATTCCTCTGATAGTTTGTAAAAGGACCTAGTAGTATTTGGGTACCATGAGTTTGAATCAGAAATCTGTTTTTCTTAGATTAACCTTTTGCATATATATGAGCCACTCCTGTAACAACGTTTATATCACTTATCCCTTTTTCTCACATATGGGATTATAGTCGTATTTATGATGTGTGACTTTGTTCGTGAATTCATTATTATTATTCTCACATAGTGCATATCATATGCATGTGAGATGATTAATTAACTCCATAAAAAAAATCCTTTAAAACATATTATCTTATTTATTATAGTTCAAGTGAGCTCACATTAAATTTGGGGGTGCTCTCAATGTGTGCATTGATGGTGATGGGGTGTTCGTGACAGTAGATGTTGTGATTCTTGTATTTTTATATTCTTGTTTCAAAAGAGAGAGAGAGAAGGAAAAAAAAAGAGTAATTACTTGCAATATTATGTATTATTTCATCGTTGTGTTTTATCGTCGATGCTATGTGTTTTTCATGTCATCTTATTGATGTAGCAAAGGAATCAAATGAAATGAAAAATAAAAAAAGGAGTTATTTATGTATGCCCAAATTATTCTAGAGGCATAATGGTTTCTTAAGCAGGAAATGATGCAAAATTTGAAGTGGAGAGATTGCCATGAAGGGGTGCTTGATTCTTGAGTGAAGAGGAAGGAAATGAAGGAGCTCAAAGTGATGTACGTTTTTGTGAAGGCTTGGCTTAGTTCACTTGGGATATATTATTCTTCCTCACCTATTTACTCATTAGCTTATCAAACCAAATAGACCAGCCTCTTTTACATTATTTGAATTTTTTTATCAGATCGCTTTGGATCGCTCATGGTACTTGGTCCTGTTATTTTACGAAGTCTATTTTTGAATTGATGTTGGTTGAGCTCATAACATTAACAGATTTTAGGCTTTCGGTCCCTTCTTGCAAGAGAGTTGGTGAGTTGAGAGTATTGATCCTCATGATCAAGGGGTATGGATAAAGTGTTATAACTGCTGATTTGATTGCGTGAGACGATCACGTTTCGTTGAAATGTTATCAAGTGAGGCATATGTTGTGCTTAGTCATGCTTGTTTTTTTTTTTTTTTTTTTTTTTTTTTTTTTTTTTTTTTTTTTTTTTTTTGAGTCGTTCGAACTTTCATTTGAGTTTTTAGAGTCTTGGAGTTTCTTTCTTCTTTTGTTCGAGGACTAGCAAAGTGTTTCTTTCTTCTTTACATTATATCTTTTTGTTCAAGATTTTGCTATAATTGAGTGAGTTTATTTCGTATTTATTTTATTTTATTTTATGTTGTAGGAATAAAATGATGTTGAAGATTATCTCAAATTAATTTCAAATTTCGAAAGAAAAATCCGATCTACCAAATTAAATAAAAAGGAGATCTTTTTCATCAGAAACAAAAATAGAAGTCAACTTTTGAAGAGTTCAGAAAATACAGAGAAAAGAGAGAAAAGAAGAAGACGAAGACGAAGTAGAAGACGGAGGGATCCGATCTACCACAATTAGAATTTTCCTTTTCTCTATCTTAGATCTATGTTTATTATCTCTATGATGTATTCTTTTTTATTCAATCATGAACTAAACACCTTTTTCTAGGATTTCGATGTAACCTACGATGTAAAGATTTGATTATTTGTTGTTTCGTTCAAATCGACTGATTTTCTTTGGTTGAGCAATTATCATTTATCTTACTGTTTTATTTTAATTTTCTGGCCAATTATTGAATGATTGGTGGATCCTGATGACTTGGAAAGGAAATTAGGGTTTAAGATCAAAGTGATAATTGTCACGGATTGTGATAAAGATAGGGATGTCCATTTATTATTCGTGCAGTCATTGTGAGATCTATCATACTTAATGATTCGATTAATTTACATAAGAATATTGCGATTGTCAATTAAATGAAAAGTTTTAGCTTAGGAAATAACGTTGGGAATCTTAACTATCAACCGTGAAATTTTATTAAACTTGACTTGAACATTAAGAATAATTTCTTGAACTGGTATGGTGAACGAAGTCCTAGTCTTTTATCCATTGAATTTTATCCACCAACATTTCAATCCTCGATTAGTTTAGTTTAGTAGCGTTAGCTTAGTATTATAATTCAAACATCAATCATTTGTTTTCACAAGAAAGTTAAGATAGTATAAATTTAATACGAAACGATTAGGTCCTCGTGGGTACGATACTCATTGTCATCATTATATTACTTGTTTGATTGCGTGCACTTGCGTATCGATTTTTCACAACAATAAGAATGCTCAACATACCTTTTCCACTTCATCCATAACCCCACTTGGCTTCCAGAACACATGTGCCCAGTATATATGTATGGTCTGAAGGACAGACTTAATAAGGTGAAGCCTACCAGCATAAGACAAGTTTCGAGCAGTCCAGCTTTGTATTCTGGATGTCATCTTTTCAATCAAGAGCCTATAATGCTGAATGTGAAGTTTCTGAGGAGTTAAAAGGAACTCCTAGATATTTTACAGCAGAGGAACCAACTTCCATACCTATTGCCTCAGCCAATATCTTCCTCTGATCGTGACTGACACTCCTAAATAGATTTTACTTTTGCTCAAGTTAGCTTCCAAATCAGAGACAACAGCAAAGTGATCGAATTGATGCTTAATATGCATTAAAGAAATAAGATTAGCCTTACAGAGGAGCATTAGATCGTCAACAAAATAGAGATTAAAAAGCATCTAGGATGGAAAGTAAAATCCTGGTGTTTACACATTCGAGCCAAACATCTTGATAGAAAGTCCACGACTATAACAAAGATGTAGAGGAAAATAGGATCACCTTGGCCTAATCCCCTGGTACCTCACAACATTGAGGAACTTGTAATTTTTCGAGACTTGTGCTTGGGGTGTATTTATAAGCGGGAAAGTGCTTGTTTCCCACCACAATTTAAAAACTGGGAAATAGAAATAGCCCACCATGCTCTGAAAAGAGAATGGACATAATTACGGCAAACCATACACCTCTCCAATATAGATTAGAGTTGGCCCTATGTTCAGCACGACACGCTTCCGGTTAATGAACGGAAAACAAATGTTCTTTATCATAAAACATGCAACCATCTGACCAAAAAAAGAAAAGAATTGTCAATGTTCTGTCAAGTAGAGGGCAAGGATATGGAAAATCCACGCATCAAACTGTATATAAACATAATCATAAGTATTCACAAGAAAGATGGATCTGGAGATCGAGACTAGAGAACAATTACTGCAACAAATGTTGAGAGCATTTTAGAGAGAGAACCTAAGCTTGAAACATTATATCTAAGATATCTAGTTTGGAATATCAAAACCGATGTCTTCAAGCTAGTATTTATAGAAGACTAGGCTTACAGTAATAGGATATTTTTATACAATTAAAATACATCCTATCTACCGAACACAAATCTTATCTTTATGACGTATATTGGAAAACTTATATTTAAGGATATATTGTAATATTTCTCAACAATCTCCTCCTAAGTTCTCCAATATAGCTCTAACAGATAGATCCAGCATACATGTTCACAATAATAAAAGGAATCATGCACCTTTAATACGAAAACTTGAAAATCCAACTAGACCGAAAGTAAATAGAACTCCAATACGGCCAGAGAGTTTTAGACGAAACTAAACTCATCCAAAGAGTTTTAGACGAAGCTAAACTCATACAAAATAAAGGATGT